>JALXJV020000013.1:4075962-4275667 GCA_024633595.2 Lepomis macrochirus
GATACAATATACAAACAAATCAGGCATCTTATCACATCTATCCTTACATTATTTACATCAGGTCAAGCAAAGAACAATGTGGACATCAAAAGATAAAGCAAGAAATTATAGTAAATAAATAACAAAGTTAAAGAAAATAAAATAATAAATAAATAAAATAAAGGTAGGGCTATCTCAAATTAACCTAAATCTGCTTAATAACGAAACCAATTTTAATGCTTTGTTGCTTTTAACGAAGTTTCAGTGACTTATTCAAACTTTTTATCTCATTCTTCCAGTGGTTCAAGCAGGGTTTAGTCTTAAAGAACCTACATTTATGTATAAAGGATTTCCCATTAGCACCACAACATTAAGGACAAAATCCAAATCCTTGTTTTCCACAAACAAACCAAATTTGACTAACTCTACTGTCAATGGTGAAGACACAATCTTCTTGGACTGTAGCCAGCTCCACATATCACACCAGAAGGACTGCACAAATTCACAATAAAAAAAAAAGGTGTTCCAAGCTCTCCACTTCCCTTTCACAGAAAACACATTTATTTACATCAAAGTTAAACCTCACTCTCAAAAATTCGTTAGTTGGATATATCTCATTTAAAATTTTGAAGTTCACTTCTTTGACCTTGGGAGGAAGTGGAAATGAAACATAGTTTTTCCTTATTTTTACCACCTTTTCACCTCCAAATTCCCTAAGAACATATGTCCTTCTTACTGGGTTGGGAAAACATTCCTTAAGCAAAAGTTTTCTAATAACTCTGTTGGTACATTTATCAACACAAAAGTCAATTCCAAACAAACAAAGCTTCCTCAGCACAGGAGG
Organism: Lepomis macrochirus; assembly: GCA_024633595.2. Taxonomy (NCBI): domain Eukaryota; kingdom Metazoa; phylum Chordata; class Actinopteri; order Centrarchiformes; family Centrarchidae; genus Lepomis; species Lepomis macrochirus. The sequence continues at coordinate 4,076,786 of JALXJV020000013.1, forward strand.
AGCGTTTGAGTACAGAAGACTTCCTTTAATCAATAATCTGAGAGGGACTGGTATGGCTTTGATCACTCTATTATAGAGTTTGACAGAACACTGAAGTTGAAATTTTGTACAAAACTCTTCGTGTCCCTAACACATTTCCATTATCATCCATAAAATGAGCAACTGCCCAAACCCCTTTAGATCTCCATTCCTCAATGTATAGAGATTTTCTATTAACCAAAATGCATCTGTTATTCCACACTGGTGTGTTGTGAGGTGTAAAATTGTGTTTATATATTAGCTTCCAGTAAAGAAGGACTTGCTGATGGAAGGCAGAGAGTTTAACGGGTATTGATCTGCTGTCGTAATCACATCGGAGAAAAAAATCTATTCCACCCATCTTTTGGAAAACAGCATTGGAGACAATAAACCAAAAAGACTGTCTATTTTCAAGGAAGGAGTTTAACCATTTCAGTTTCAGGACACCATTCATAATATCAAAATCAATCACATTCATACCGCCATCTTCATAGCTTTTAACCATGTCAGTTTTCCTTATATAATGGCATCTATTTCTCCATATAAAATTAAAATTTATTTTATTCACTGTTTTGATGATACTCGTTGAGATGGGTAAAGAAAAGGCGGGTAGATCAGTCTGGACAGACTTTCCATTTTAGAGAGTAGAACCCTTCCAAAGATTGTGATATCTCTCTGCAGCCACCTATTTAGAATTAATTTACATTTATTTATTTGATTCCACATATTCATATTGTCAGCTGTTGTTCTCTCTTTGGAGATAACAATTCCCAAGTATTTAACCTCTGTCTTAACTTTTATATTATATAGTGACTGCAGAGGAAAATTATGTAGAGTGATCATTTCACATTTCTCTACGTTCAACTTCAAGCCTGAGGCCTTAGAAAACTGTCCGAACCGTCTGTAACGCTAAAGGGATTTGATTTTCATCCTTTAAAAACAAAGTTGTGTCATCTGCAAGTTGACTTATTATTATTTGTCTTCCCATCACATTTAAACCTTCAATACCAATGTTTTTGATCAGAATAGATAGCATTTCTGCAACCATTATAAACAATAATGGTGAGCTGCTGCATCCTTGACGTATCCCCCTCTTAATCTCAAATCTTGAACTAGTACCGTGTCCCTACGGCTACAGAACTGTTGATTCCATTATACAACATCCCGATTACATTTATAAACCTCTCTCAAATCCAAAGTGATGTAGCGTATTCAGAATAAAAGGATGCTCAACAGAATCGAATGCTTTATAAAAATCCAAAAATAACACAAATCCACTTCCTTGAACCGTATGGCTATAGTCGATTAAATCTAATACTAGTCTAATATTATTGTGAATTGATCTTCCCTTCAAAAAATCCAGATTAGCGTCTCACTAATTATGGAAGAGATGCCTTTCTTTAGCCTAGCCGCAATAGCTCCGGAAAAAATTTTATAATCCGAATTGAGCAACGTGATTGGTCTCAAATTATCTAATAATCTTTTATCTTTGCCAGATTTAGGAATTAATGTGATTAACCCTTGTTTCATACTTGACATTAATTCTTTCCTCTCTATACACTCTTTCAGAGCTTGGAATAAAATATTTCTAACATCTTCCCAAAAGAATAAATAAAAATTGGTTGTAAGTCCATCTGTCCCCGGCGATTTGTTTAAAGCCATCTTCGAAATTGCTAAATCTAATTCCTCAATTTTGAGTTCAGACTCACATTGCTCCGCAAAGGAGTCTTCGATATTAGGAATGTAGTTCCTGATTTTCTCAAAAAAGGTATCCGCTTCTATCGAGGAGTAATCTGAGGAATACAGCTTGGAGTAGAACGAGAAAACCTCCTTTTCTATATTTATCGAATCTTTACTTTCTACTCCATTTATCATCAGGCTTACAATTGAATTCCTCTGTTGTCTAACCTTTTCTAAATTACTGAAATATGAGGAGTTTTTTCACCTGCCTCAATCCATTTAGCACGTGATCTAATAAGCAGCCATGAGCTCTTTCAAGGTAAAGATCATCTAGTTTGGTTTGCAACTCCATTAACCTGTTTTTTTCTTGATCGTTAAGCATATTTTTACCGCAGCAATGGGTTATTTCCCTGAGTAGATTGCTTTCATATTCTCGTTTTTTCTTGTTGAGATCCTTGCAAAAGTTTATAGTAAAATCCCTGATCTTGAATTTAATAAATTCCCATTTATTAATATAGGTGTGTATTGACTCATCATTTTCAATGTCGCTTATTAAGCCTCTGATCTTAATGCAATATTCTTCATTTTGTAATAGACTTGCATTAAATTTCCAGTATCCTTTATTCATGGTTTTCCTCATAGAGGGTTCTAAACTCAGATCTATAAAGCAATGATCAGATAATGGTGCTATAAAAATTTTGGAACTTGAGACATAACTCAGAATGGCATCGCTTGCCAACCAATAATCAATTCTGGACCTGCTCCCTCCATTAGGCTTAAACCATGAGTATCTTTTAACCCCCGGATTTAAACTTCTCCACACATCAGTTAAGTTGTTGACAGACATAAATTCCCCAATAGTGCCATTACATCGTACCTTCCCTAATCGTGGAGGCATTCTATCTTCCCATTCATCCGGTGTCATGTTCCAGTCTCCTCCTACTAGTATAAAATCAGTGGGGTACAAGGCTTAGTCACATTCTGAAATCACATTCGTTATAGTCTCCAATAATTGTTTGTTTTGGCTGTCAATATTATAACCATAAACATTTGTTATTATGAAAAAACGACTTTCAATTTTCAATACCACTGTTAACCAGTGTCCACTCTCATCAGCTTTGTGAGTCAATATTTCTCCTGGGCATTTGTTGAAACATATCGCCACGCCTCCAGATCTGTTCGATCCGTGACTAAATAAAATTCTGTCTCCCCGTTGATTAGTCCAAAAAGATGCGTCCCCTTCAGAAGAATGAGTCTCTTGCAAAAACAGACAGTGAGATTTTTGCCCTTTACAAAATAAAAAAAGTGCCTTTCTCTTTATGATGTCCTTCAAGCCCCTGACATTTAACGAACCAAAAGAAATCTTGCTATTAACCATTAACACAAACTAAATAAAACCGAAAACAGACTTTTAAACCACTTACTGCTCAGTAACTTGGTGAACTGTAAATTTAAGTAGCATTAGAGCTCTCTCGTCTCATCTCACATTTTCCACTCCCTCACCACCGTTATAATCTCACTTGCCGTCTCCAATCCGACGTCCTTCGATGTATCCATGGGGGCCTCTAAAGAACGCTAACTTCCCAGCTCGCCTGGCCTGCTCGATTTTGAGGCCACAGCTTTCTTCTTTCCTCCCAGTCCTCCCGTGGTAACACTTCAGCAAAACGAATGCCTTTATCTTTGCAGACTGGAGAGTCCTTGGTCCGTCGCCAAATTTCTTCCTTCATTTGTCTTTTGGCAAACAGAATGATGACATGTCTGTTCTTATTGTCTATCTTTTTCCCCACTCTGTGCACGATGTCAACAGCTTCCTCCATTTTTGACTCCACATCTGGGACGATCTTCGCAAGGATTTGAATGACTTGTGCTCTGATGTTTTCGTCCTTCTTTTCTTCCAAACCTTTGAGCCGGAGACACCATCTCATTCTGTATCTTTCTTGTTCTCTAACTCTCTCTCTGAGTTCGCTGTTCTCTTTGCACAAAAAGTCATTCTGTTCCTCCAGGAGTTTGACTTTAGTTTTGCACTCTTTCACCTCTTCGGCATTGAACTGGACTGCTTTGGATAAGCTAGCGATCATGACACTGCTTTGTTTTGTTTGCTCATGTAACTCTGTTAGCTGCTCATCCACTCTCTTCTCAAGACTTAAAATAGCCTCCAATATTGTCTTATTAGAGACACCATCATTCTCAACTTCACTTGTTGATTTGCACTTCTTTTCCACAGGCTTCTTACTGGGTGTGGACGGTTGTCGAATCGTCTCCGCGGTCCCTCTTATTCAGCAGGGTAACCTCCATTGCGTGAGTGCGTGTTCCACTTCTCGACTCCCTTCCTTTCTTTCGACGTTCGGCAAAGATTTCTGTCCTTTAGGGTCCAAATTTAATTTGGCAGGTTTGATAAACTTTTGTGTAGTCATTTTCAGCTGAAGAGTGGATAATCAACAATTGGGACTTAACTTTGAGACAAGTTGTGGCGAGCTCAAAAAAGCGTGACTGCTCAACCCGCCATCTTGCTCCGCCCTCGCGATGTCGTCCAATCGCTAAGTATACCCAGCTGCAGCCCGCAGACCTGAAATCGTGGACGGAAGTTGAAGGAAGTTGAACTTCCATATATGGTTCCTCCCAGAAGACACTGCGCACAAAGCGTGATGGCGTTTATCTCGGCTGGCGTTCAGCATAGAGCCTAATACAAACTGTTTTATTCTTTAGAAGCTAGCGACAGAACTTTAAACACTTCTGAGAAGTGTTTTGGCGAAAATCAATTGTGTAGATTTTGAATATCCGCCAGTTTCACGAAAATTGGTGGCGAATCCAAAATGTGTTCAACTGTTTTCGAGTTGTGAAGCTCCGCGGAGTGCCGACCACAGTGCCGATGGGTGTTACACAGATGCAGTAATATTACCGGAGGATGCACAGCAACACAGCGGCTAGCAGATGGGTCAGCGGTCGACATGCATATAATCAGTAGCTTTAGGCACACATCCTGTGATGGTCAGGGTAAGAGGAATATACATCGAGGGGCTGTCAGCAATAGTTAGCTAGCTAGCTCGGTTAGCTCCCCAGGCCCGGTCACACAGACCACTGCAGCCCGACACAGCAGGCGTGTCCCGCAACAGCTGAGCGATGCTGTTAATGTTCATACCGCTGTTATTCTATCAATAAATTCTCAGTAAAGTTTTAACCTAATCGAGATCCATCTGGCTCCTGATGTAACATTACAGAATATTCTTGGTTTGTGAAACTTAAAATCACTTTGGAAGAAATAAAATATACAACAGTTGAATGAATTGAAAAATTGCTTTATTATCATTAGGCTATTAGAAATAAATATTTGCAGGAATTATAGTATAAATATACTATATTAATAATATATACTTATAGTATAGTAAATATCAACACAAATGGCGCGTTCGAGACTGGTCGGTACTGGGATATTTCCCAGTTGAAACTTCCGACTTCCAACATCAAAGCGTTCCCTGTGCATGGTGGTGCATGACGCCGAAAGTGAACGAAAATCATGGGTGACCATGACAAAGTGAACACACAGTTGCACCCTCAGCAGTGCTTTAGGTGTTAATTAAAAGGATGGCAGTTTAGGTGCCAATTACTTTTTTATTTTACTTATTTATTTTGCAAATGTGCTTATTTGCAACAGGTTCCTGCAACAGGAGTCCTCGCTGCTGTCTTCAGATAGGCTGTAAGTAACAGCAGCGCAAAAGAAGCAGAACCCAACAAACAGCGGACGTCCCCGGACGTCTACGGGTTCATTACCGGCGTCCCCTATTGGTCCCCACTACAGCGTTCTCTCGGGACCAAACCGGGGCGTTACTAACGTCCGCAACAAGTTCTCTTTTGGTCCTGGTGCGGCGTTATTAATAGGGACGTAAATCTAACGTTCTGGGAGCGTTCCCATTTGGTCCTTTGAATAGCGTTCTCAGTTGGTCCTTGAAAAGCGTATTAAGAACGTCCCTTTTTAAGTCTCGCATAACGTTTTAATGGGGACGTTTGCGGGACTTTCCAGGGACGTTTTTAATAGCTCATGCACATTAACTTGCAATGACTTCTACGTTACTTTTACAACAGTTTCACCGTTGTTTTAGGATAAAATAGTCATGTAGCTCATGTGTGATTATCCCACAGTATATGGAATTATATAGTATTAATACCAAAAAACTAAATTGTAAATGCAATCCAAATATTTCATGATTTACAGTTTTGTTGATATACAATAGGTTATTGTATGTATAACATACAATAACCTATTGTATATCAACTGGATTGATTATAAAATCAATAAAAGTTCACTAGCAATTGCCATTTATAACAGAGGAGCAACTAGGGTTTGTGTGTCTTACCCTCTGCACCATCAGCAATCTAATCCTCCTGCAATCACTTGCACACTGCTCACAAAATATTCAGAAACCACACAGCATAACATGTTTATTTTTGTCATTGTCAGTAGTACTTTACCTATTATTATCATCACAAGTGTTAGGCAAAAAGAAAGCTATCTTGATGTACATATTTGAAATGTAAAATAAATTACTACTTCTCAGTATTGATTTGTTTGTGCTCTCCAAGTGCTTGCCATCAGTGTCTGGAAATTAGTTAGAAGCTTCAGTTCTAATCACATCCATCTAACCCTGACAGACTACAAACCATAGATACACATATCTGGGATTATACAACTACAGGATGCATTGTGCTGGGTTAATGGGAGTGTAGGTGAAACACGCTGACTCAAGTTTTGTCAGTGGCAGTGTCTTCATGGTGGTCACACAGGAGTTGGGGTCAACAAGAAGGAACCAAATACCTGGAGAAAAATAGATAAAGGTTGCACTGAGAAACACAGAACACTGCTGAAAATAACTATTAGCCAAATCCATAAACCATCTAACATTTGTGTATGAGAACCGGTCTGATGGTAAATTCCATTCCAGCATTTCAATATGCAAATGAAAATATGTAAAGTGTTACAAAATTAATTCTGAGCAGTAATGATAAATTTAACATTGCACTTCCAAAACAATTTGCAGGTAATATACTGAAGTTGCCAACCTCATGTCACTAACTTCCGGACTTGTGGCGAATAACTGAATAAAGCCTTACCAGCAAAGTTTGAAAGCAGGGATTAAAGCAAGAACATTTTCTGTGCCTGAAAAGCATTGGGAATCTACAACAAAGATGAATGGTAGGGAGCAAGAGCGTAACTCTGTGGTTAAAAGCCGTGGGGACACACAGATTAGGGGTGTGACGCTAAACTTAGCTCACAAGACATGAGGAATTACGACACTGGGTTCCGTAAGAACAAGGCGAGAAGATAATTGTAAACAGTTCTGAAGAAATATTCAATGTGGGGTCTGTAGGTCCTCCTTCCGAAAAAATGTGAGCATTAAACAGTTATTTTCCTCCCTTCTGGTAAAATTTTCTGCCACCACCCTGGTTATTGATAATTATCACAATAAATGTCAAATTATCTTTTTTCTTTCAAGTTTAAAACTGATTTTTTGCTCCAGAGTGAAAGTTAAAGAAACCAGATGGTTAATTATGTGGTTTGAAACTTTTCTTTCTGGTCAGAACAAACCCTTGATGCCAAACAGTGGATCACTTCACAAATCTAAGGGCATTTAGAACTATTCTAATTAAATCTGTTTTCAACAAATATGCACAAGTTACATTAGGTAAAATCTGTTTACAGGCCCTTTTCCTCAAAATAAATATCTAAATAGCAAATTGCTGATTTGTGTGATTTAAACAAAAACATTTATTGAACATTTGCTATATTGTTAGACGAAAATTATTTGCGATAACCAATTTGTGATTGGTTGGTTCACAAAAAGTTACTTTGATGAGCAACTTTATGCATACAACTGCATGAAAGTCACCCAAGCCTCTTTCTTCTGTTTCTACTGAGAGATTAGGAGGCAGGTTGAGAATGGGAACAGGTGAGCGTCACATAGTGCCCATAGAACCTGATAAGAGAGAGGGCAGATGCCAGTACCCAAGAAAAGCCCTGGTACGCCAAAGATCCACTGACTGCAAGCGAGGAAATACGATAACTTTGTTTATCTACGTAATGTATCATCATGTAAGCCCTTTTTCCACTGCACGGTACCAGCTCGACTTCGCCTTTGTTCGGTTTTCCACTGCGGAAATGTTGTGTTTTTTGTATCACCTCCGTTGAGGTTCCAAGCGAGCTGGCGATGCTAAAATGTGACATGAAAACACAGCAGACTTGCTGAATGGTCAGAGAGAATCATCACTATTCACTGCATCATCATTGTGTGTGCCAGACAGATGCCAGCAACAGAAAGTTTTAGATTTTTTTTTTCATACATTATTTCATTACTAAATTCACTTCTGAGAAGTTTTGAGGTGAGACATCAGCTGTGTAGATTTCAAATATTGACAGTTTTACGAGAAGTGATTACAGAACAAAAATGTGCTTGAAAGTTTGCCTGTGGGGGAAGCCTGCTCCAACCCGCGGATGGAGCTTGAAGGTTTGCATACCACTTATCTGGCTTTACTTTCTGAGGAATGCTGAAACGTTTTAACTTAAAATCAAGAGACAGTTTTTTGTGGATTGCTGGTGTGTGTGTTGAATTGAAAATTGTGTTGCGGCAGTTGTGTGTTTTGTCGCTATGACGACCAGCTACACTGAGACGTACTATCTGCAATGGAAAACGGAGCACGGCCAAACCAAGACGAGTAGAGGTGGGGCGAGATGAGCTGGTACCGGTAATAGACAAGCGGCTGTATATACTAGATCAGGGGTGTCAAACTCATTTTCACCACGGGCCACATAAGCATTTTGGTTACCCTCAAAGGGCCAGTTGGAACTGTAAGAAGGTATAAACATACTTTACTGCATAAAATATTCCTTAACATATTGTAAAATAACTGTCATCTGACTAATAACATAGTTTTATCACCTGGAAAAATGCCGACGTATATTGTAGCTACTCCTTCACCACCGACACTGGCTCAAAACCAGAGCTTGAAGTTGACAAAGTTAGGTGTGATGGAGTCATTCTTATTCTGACCTGTCCCCAGTGTCCCCATTTAAATGACAACTATCTGTCAATTTTATAAATATCCCGCCCCATCCAGGCTGTAATTGGTTGGTTCACACTAGTGACATTGATGAGCCACATTGAGAACACTGCTTGAGAGGCACCGAGCTTCTCTTGTCCCTCGTCTCTCCCCGCCGACAGAGTTTAGCAGGCAGAGAGAACGGGAACAGGTGAGCGTCACAAAGCGCCCAGAGAACCTGATCTGGAGAGGGCAGAGCAGAGGAGAGAAGTCCTCCTGGTTGGGAGAAGTCCCGGTAGGGAAGAAAATATCCCGGTACACCAAAGCAATCTAGTGGCGGGATGTCAGTAAATTCGCAGGTCACAAAATCGCCATGCATTGGCGACTGTTCTCAAGTCAACTCGATGTCAGGTAAGTAATGACACATGATACAAATGTTGACTGGCAAGACAATGTTGGCAGGGTTTTTCCTGCATAGAGAAATTTTTGGCCCCCCCAAAGACGTTTTAGAATTGAAAAAAAATGTTTCAATTCTCAGAATGTGTTTTAATTAGGGCTAAATGATTTTGGAAAATAATTTTTAAGCTCTTTACCTTCCGTATTATTCAAAATGGACAAGCAGTAAATCAGTGTATAGTATGACCAGTAGGCCTGTGTTATAATGAATTAGGTAGAATTATTATTATGAGCAATAAGATATACCAAATTATAATAATATGAGAAAGACAATTTGAGTCAAGTCATGGCATTAAATAATATGATATAATATCATCAGGTCGACCTACCTTTTCACCACAGGGTGTTATACAGTAAGCTCAATACAAAACCCACAGTTCAACCACCAATTAATGAGTCCTGACCTCAGTTCAAATGTCCTGGGGTCATGATTACAGAAACTTCCTAACCGGCAGATCCTATCCTAACTGCTTGGTAACCATGGTTATAAGGGTTAGGAACTGATTTAGGAAAATGGCCATTACAGATCAAAAGTTCCTAAGTCAATATTCCTTTCCTAACTAAGGAAAAGTGTATTACAGAAGCATCCTAACTTCAGAAAATCTTAAATAAACTCTCCTAACTTTAGGATAACTGTTTAGCTCTCCTAACTTTTACTTTTCCACCAGCTCGTGTTTGCTAACTTCGTTTAATCCACATTGTCAAGCTGTTTAATTGCTTTTACAAAATCAACAAAATGTCAACAGGCGGAACTTAATTGATTCTACCGATGTGTCTGATGACAAAACCCTTGTTAGTAGAAAGGCTGTCGCTAGAGGCGTTACATCACCCATAACCTAAAGGCTTGATGTAACAAAATGATCCTAATGCAAGTCTTTGATAGAAGGAGATCGTTAGAGAGTTTTGCATAACATAAACTTAAATATGGCGTCTTGACTTCCAGCAATTCAATTCAATTTTATTTATATAGCGCCAAATCACAACAACAGTTATCTCACAGCGCTTTTCATAAAGAGCAGGTCTAGACCGTACTCTGAAGTTATTTACAGAAGCCCAACAATTCCCACCAAGAGCAGCTCTAGGCGACACAGGCAAGGAAAAACTTCCTTTAAGAGGCAGAAACCTCGAGCAGAACCGCTACTGGGAAAGATGACTTCCTGTTATTTCTCACAATATAAAAGCCGTATGTGCCTAATGTCTGCCATTATTTACCGGTACTGTTATTTTACTCTTTGGCGTACCGGCACCGGCTCCCCTCTCTGCCCTCTCCAGAATAGGTTTTCTGGGCACTACGTGACGCTCACCTGTTCCCGTTCTCGCCTGCCTGCTGCTCTCTGCAGCCTTTCATTCAGCCATGTGCATCAGGCTCGTCAAAGTCAACCAATCACAGCCTGTTGTAAGCAGGACATTAAAACAAGGTTTAGGCACTACAGCAAAGTTTAGAAATGCTGAACTCATTCCATTCCTTATTATTGACGAAGTTAGTAGGCTACTTTGCATAAACAAAGCGAGACTGGCCACCAAGTAGAGCATTTGTCTTGCATAATAATTGAATGACTGAAAACAACCCAACAAAATAAACAAAATAAAAAGAACAGTAGGACTTTTTACATTACATTGAGTAGGAAGTTAGCTAGCTTTAGGTTTTGGAAAGAGAATAAATTGTACTTCTCATTTTAACCTCTCTGAGTAGCTTCTGTAACTATTACAAGTGCCCCAGGAACAGCGTTTGACCAGATTTTAGAAAAAGCCAAAAAAAGCTAGAAAAGGACTCAATCTGCATTAGAGTCAATGAAGCGGAGCTATGAAAGTGTCGGCCCTCAGAGCAAGTCCTATACTGGGTTGTGACCGACCAGCTGTGTATTTGGGGCATGGCTTAGCAAAGGGTCTATTCCAGCGCTGTGCAAGAGAGCTTTAAGCCCTGTGATATGCTGGAGCCAGGTCGACTCTTATGCAACCTGTGAACACATTAACCTGTATTACACATATGTATATCCATGCAAGGATATCTATGTATGTAAACAGAGATGGGCAAAGTTACATCAATATTTATTTTTATTTATTTTTAATTAAAGACACCAGATACTCTATTTTATGTGTATCAAAATAAACTACAAAATACAGCTGCTGAAGATAAAAATGCTGAAATGCTGAAAAATGCTCTTATAAATACGCTATATGTGCAAAAAACAGTAGCTCAAAAGTTGGGATTTACTTGATTTATTTATTTCAGCTGGTGGCATAAAGAAATGCATATATGTTTTGTAAAACATGCTGCTGTTATGAATATGATAATAGTTAAAAAGACTGCTTTGTTTGGGGTAAAGGGGTGATAATGAAGTGTCTCCCCTACATTAATTTAGTTGTGGCGACCCAAAAAAAAATTCAATTACTAAATTATCAACACAGACCGCCACATATTGATTTTGCCTGAGGAGTAGCATATATTCGTGCAGCACATTCTCTCCCTCCTTCTCTCTCAGGAACACAGCTGCACAAACTGTCCTAAGTTAGAATATAGCTGGGTTGTAGAGATTAGCGACTAGAAACAAGAACAGATCTGGAAAAAAAACTACCTACTAAGTAGGGCTGAACGATTAATTGCATTTGTGATTTAATCGCGATTTAATAAAACACAATTTTCTAATCGCAAAGCGCGATTATACTCTGGTCACATGACACCCAAGCGAAAGCAGTCTGACGAAGTTAATGCTTCGTCTGCACGTTACGCTGTAACTTGCCTTCTAGTCGTAAAATGGCCTTAAGCTTGACAGAAGCTCAGCTACATAAACTTTAATGTCACACCGAATGAAAGTAGCAGCCACCACCGCGGGTAACTTGGTGGTGGGTGAATTCGTCGGGCCATCTGCGGCTTTGATGGACAGAAAAATGCTCAACAGAAAGAGGCGTGTATTAAGGTAAGCGTATTGTGGCGATCGGCACCTGCGTCACACACACAGCCACCAGTCAGCTCAGGAAATATCTGTAAACTGGCGTTTCAAACTAAACGCCGAAAGAGGCCCAGTCTGTCCTGAGTTACAGCCTGGTTAAAGCCGGTGCGCTGCTCACCAGCATCGGAGGCTGCGGGGGGACTCCGGTGTTGTCTGAGAATTACTAAGCTTGTCTATTAAACACGAGAGGCGTCACTCTGTTTTATTTTAGTTAGCCAACTTTTGAATTGAACCTCAAACTGAGTATTTTTAGTTTGCTTACAGAGAAAGATGGACTCCAGGAGATTTGAACTGAGATCAGGACTCATTAATTGGTGGTTGAACTGTGGGTTTTGTATTGAGGCTTACTGTATAATACCCTGTGGTGAAAAGGTAGGCCGACCTGATGATATTATTTCATATTATTTAATGCCATGACTTGACTCAAATTGTCTCTCATTTTATTATAATTTGATATATCTTATTGCTCCTAATAATAATTCTACCTAATTCATCATAACACAGGCCTGACCTACAAGAAAGAACAGTGTAAGTTTAATCTGTCTAATATCACACTATACACTGATTTACCGCTTGTCCGTTTTGAATAATACAGAAGTTAAAGAGCTTAAAAATTAATCGCAAATTAAATCGAAATCGCAATATTGATTAAAAAAATCGCAATTAGATTATTTTCCAAAATCGTTCAGCCCTACTACTAAGTACAGTAACGCGGAATTTGTACTTTCCAACTCTGGTATTTGGTGATGAAGGGGCTACTTTGCATTTTCTGAGCTACAACAAACATGAGTGGTGGATGGGTTGAAAACCTTCTGTTTAACAGCATTTTATGGCCAATAACTTAAGCCTAAACACTCACACGGGGATACTATACCAGTGGTTCTCAACCGGTGGGGCCCGCCCCCCTGGTGGGGCACGAGTAGGCATGATGGGAGGGAGTAAAAAAAAAACTGAGAAAAAAAAAATCCACGAAAATTCCCCCCATGTTGAAAAGCAAGTGGTTGGACTATTATATCATCCTTCTAGCGAGTTTTTTTTTTTTTCCCCAAAAGCGGCTATTGTAACCGGCTGCCCCCGAGTACATACTGCACGGTCCTGACTCGAACCAGCGACCTTGGAGTGCGAGGCGAGCACGCTGACGAGGAGGCTATAACACATTGAGACTAGTGTCGCTCACCAGTGCGTCTATTAAAGCATCGGGGGAGTGAAGGTTACTCACTGCACAGCCTCGCTGGCTTCCGTCACACTAGCATGTACTGGTGTTATTGGAGACTTTTGTGGTGTTTGGAGACTCCAAAGCACGTATCACTCTGCAGTTACTGTGCTCAACAGTTCAACAAAGAGTCCCCAGAAGTTGGAAGCATTCTATTATTGTGCCTATAGCCAAGTGCAGCTCCCCAAAATCCTTGAATGATTTCAGACCTGTAGCCTTGACCTCATTGGTCATGAAAAGTTTTGAGAAAATTATCAAAGAGGCTGTCTTACTGCAGGTTAGAGATCAGTTAGATCCACTGCAGTTTGCATACAGGTCTGGCAGGGGTGTGGAGGATGCTGTGATCACACTACTGCACTTTATTTTTAGCCACTTGGATAGAGCAAAAACTCATGTCAGACTTTTATTTGTTGATTTTACTTCAGCTTTTAACACCATTCAGCCCCTTCTGCTCGCTGAGAGACTGATTGCGGATTTTAACCTGGATTTGAATTTGGTGGGGTGGTTATTGGATTTTTTAACAGATAGATCCCAGCGTGTGAGGGCAAACAGCACCTTATCTGAAGTCACTTTTACATCCACTGGTTCTCCCCAAGGTTGCTGTCTGTCTCCTCTCCTGTACATCCTGTACACAAATCAGTGTCGCAGTTTGTATCAAGATAGATATATACTTAAGTTTGCTGATGATTCTGTTATTATCAGCTTGCTATCAGGGAATGAGCAGGACCATGGGCCAGTCCTTAGTGACTTTGTAGAGTGGTGTGATAGCTCATCTTTACACCTGAATGTATCTAAAACTAAGGAGATGGTTATTGACTTTCGCAGGACACCACCTCCCCCTATAGTCACGGTTATTAAGGGCACTGATATTGAGTCCGTGGAGACATATAAATATCTTGGAGTCATTTTAGACAACAAACTGTGTTTTGAACCATTGGTTGATGCTGTCTCAAAGAAATTCCAACAAAGAATGTACTTTCTTAGGAAAATGAATACTTTTAATGTTTCTTCAGACATGATGACTCTGTTTTATCGTGCTTTCATTGAATCGGTTTTAACTTTCTGTATATCTGCTTGGTTTGGAAACCTCTCCCTGACAAATAAAAACAGACTTGGTAGTCTGGTCAAAGTGGCGACCAAGATTTCCAGGAGAAGTCAGGCTCAACCAGGGGAGTTATACATAAAACAGGTCCAGAGGAAAGTTAGAGCTATAGCTCATTCACAGGATCATCCCCTTAGAACAGAATTTGAGCTTTTGCCCTCTGAGCGGCGCTATCGAGTTCCTAGCTGCAGAACAAAGAGGATGCACATATCTTTTATTCCGGCAGCTGTGAGGCATCTTAATGGCACTTAGCACTTTATATCAACTTGCACAAGTTGCATTTTTGCACATGATGATGTCCTGTACTTTATTTATTTATTTTATGTACATTGGGGCGCTAAAGTGAATTCCTTCTTCGCTGGTTGGTTTTGTTGTTGAGTGTTGTTGTATATTATGTGTTTTATGTTGAGCATTGCTGCAAATTCAATTTCCCCTTGTGGGACAATAAAGGTACTTTGAACAACGAGCAGGGGGTGCTGCCGTGAGCCCCTCCCCCGTCCAAAAGCACTCACATCCACTCAATCCACTGACTCCGTCTACGGCACGTTACAACTGCGCAACGGTTTTGATGCGTCCATAGCCCAGTCCACTGCGTCTCAGAAGCCTTTCAGCAGCGGAGCGTGCAGCCTGCCCCACGTTATTGACTTATTAATTTGTCATTTTCGTGCATCTACTACCTTCCTCACAGATGCATGTGACCCCCGTTTCGTTCGTTAACTTCAGGCTGCATTTCCCACAGCGAGCATTTCAGAATCAGAGCGTTTTGCCTGCCTGACTTTGATGATATGTTTAGATTTTGTTCATTTGGTAATCAGTGTTTGCATTCTGTGATTTTACTAGGATTAAATAGGCTACGTAGTCTCACATTAACCTGCCTGGCCTATCGCCTGCAAGGTTCTGTAAAAAATGCAGATGATATGCCTATTAGGCTTAGTAATAACAATAACCAACGCATATATTCATATCAGAGGTCTGGTGTCAATTCCCAATTATAGCAATAGTTTAGTAATGATAATAGGCCTACTGAGAATAATAATAATAATACGACTGAGAGAAGAAGAATAAGAAGAATGCCTAGCCCCTATTAATGATAACCCTACCTACCTCTACTACTACTACTAATAATAATAATAATAGTGTGGGCCTAAAACTAATAGCCTAGCCTAGATCGATCTATCTATCTAAGGTGGTGTAATGGGGGTGGCACCGGGAAGGGGGGGCCCAACTACAATGAACCGGCTTTGGGGGGGGCCCAGCTTGCAAAAGGTTGAGAACCCCTGCTCTATACCACAAGATGTGTCAACAACATCGACTTACTGCAGCAACCATTAATGAGACTGTTATTCAGATTACTGTCATAAAAATCAGTACTCACCTGAAATACTACTGATGTATTGGTCACTGGTGTTGCTAAGTCCAGTTAAGTGCAATATTGCCAATTCCACCTGCAGTGGGCTTCCTGTCAGAGTGTTAACAGGCCAAGATGTCAACTCTGCTCTGTTTCGGGTACTTGCAATGCAGACTGTGGTAGCACCGAACCCTGCTGGAGTTGTACAGTCCAGCCATGGAGCTTATCCCTGGAGGTAGCAAAGAGACAGCTCATGGACATTCAACTCTGGTCCAACATTGTGGTCAAAAAGGGGATGTCTGGCGGGACCCTGGTCAGAGAGAGAGAAGATTAGGTTTTGAATGTTAATACTGTATGTTCACACACAACCAAAAATATGGGTACCCCCCATGTCTGTCACATAATGCACTTCTCCCATAACATTTTGCCATTACAAATGCTTTGACGTTATGTGGCAAGTCATTTCAGTATGCTTGCATTGTAACACAAGAAAAAAAGCAGAGGAAAAGTCAATTCTGAGACAATCCACACAGAACTCAGAAAAGGACTGGTCAAACTTATTGGCACCTTTTCAAAATCAGCAGAAATAATTGTATGTCAAGCAAGTGATGCTCCTTTAATTCGTAATTAAAATTTTGATATTTGTTTTATCTCTACCTCTACAGCAGAGGCAAATTTGTAATACTGAATGGGTTTGATGACTGCTTCCTTAGTAAAAAGTAAACTGCTGATTATTATTACAAACATTTTCAGCACTTGAACATAATGGAATATGGCTTAGACCCCATAAGTGATCGATGTGACCAAAATAATTATTTCCAAAAGCACCATATATTTATAAATAATATAACTTATTAGAGGCTTTAACTTACTCAACTGGTGTCTGGCAATTCTATAGTGAATCACTGTTTTCAGTCCTCAGCATCATCAGCGGGACATCTCATCTATGGGAGGTAAGGACATTTCCATTTAATTATATTATAATAAAATAGTATAATGTATTATGCATGCTTTGTTTATACAAGAGATCAAAGTGACACGAGTACAGCGGAAAAAGATAATATCAAACCTAGCTGAGACATAATAAAAGACCATATGGCACCAGAGACAGTAACAAGACGTCACTAACTAGACCTAAAGTTGAAAGTTTATATTTTATATTATTTGGTCTTAGAGATGGGGAAGAGCACTCTTAAATGTTGGTCCAACATCTTTTGAAAGTGTGAAACTGTGGTAAGATCTAGTGAATTTACATATGTGTAAGGGGGTTGGGATCATCAATATAAACAAAGCTCGAATACTTACTAGAAGGCTAGTAAGAAGACTAATATTATGTATTGATTCTTATCAAAAAACAACATCTAATTTAATCATTGTTAGTGAATCAGCTCATTGGTGGCCAGTCAGGAGACATGGGCTAGTCTCCTAGGAGACAACTTACAGGCGTCATCATCAGATCAGGCTCGAGACTACTGTCAAAAAAGACGCTCGAGACCAACTGTTTTTCAACGGCAATTTCACTAACTTGACACTCAGCGGATCCGTCTCTACGCCTCGCTTATTTATTGATAGAAATATTTTTACACTGTTGGTAATTTTGTAAGTACTGTATATAGATAATCATTTTGAACAATCAGTCTGTAACGCTATATAAGTTAAGTTAATCAATTCAGCCACGTTCAGCGAAGTATCGGTTTAACGTTAACTTCGTTGCTAACGCTAGCGTTAGTCAGCAACTTTTTCCTAGCGTTTTCATCTTTAATAATCCATTTTTGAACAAGTAAGTATTCAAAGTACACCCAAGCACCAAAACTAATTGAGTGGTTGATATATTCGCGATACACTGCGAATATATTAATGTGTGTAAGTTAGTCTTTACGAATATAAGTTACGTAGCAAGGCTAAACCATAGACTGTATATAAACCAAAGTAACGTTAACTTGCGTACCAGCTAAGCTAACGTTAGCTTGGTAAGCTGGAGCTATCTAGCTACAGCCGCTAACGCTGTTACCTTGCTAACGTTATGTAAACAAACGCGACGCAGCCAACCGCTCCTTGACTACGTATACGTGCTGATGTAGAAAATGGCCCACGATCTCAGATTCTTCATAGCCAAAAATGTCAATGGCCAAACGTGATTTTTATGATATTAAATTTAAACATACATCGAAAATAAATCCATAACGTTAACGTTAAGCTGGCGATACACAGAGCAACTTTCAGAGCAACTTTTAGAGCAATCGTGCAAGGCAACGGTGTCGTTAATGGTAATGAGTAAAGATTACTACCGTAATCTCCTTCCTCCACCGCCGCTATCCGTTCAAAACATAGTTGGACTTGCCACTAGCAAGATTGCCCAGAAAAGTTGCTCAAAAAGTTTCTCCTAATATCATCAGCTTTAGGCTAAGTTAGCAGTCGGCCATGACAGAGCTCCCACTCGGCTGTATTAACGTTACTTACCACTTTCTGGGCGGGAGAAAGTTAACGTCGTCGACTAACGTTATTTAACGTGTGACATAGCAGTCACTTTAGAAATCAATTCCAACTTCGTTTGACCGTAAAGGTCTAGTGTGTAAGGTTAAGGGTGTCCTTCTTGCAGATGTTTACTATAACAGTCATAAGTACGTTTGAATGGGTGTATAATCACCTAAATTAAGAATCGTGTCCTTGAGTACCTTAAGCCTTTTACATCTGCGACGCATGGTTCCACTCCGCCGCTGTTTGTACAGTAGCCCACGAGGATCAAACCAATACTGGTGACCTGCCTGTCATTATTTGTAATCTGCATTGTCGCCGCTAGATGCCACTCCTACACACTGTTCCTTAACTTGCACACCTGTAAAATCTGTTCAATTTGGCATTTAACATTGATTTTTCTTTAATCAGAACTAATTCTCAGTAACAGGTTCCCTGTTCTAAATTTGCCTTCCTCTTCCGACTTTCTTGCCCCTTTTCCACAGAAAGAGAATTGTGATGGTTCCATACAATAAGTACATTCGAAAACTTACTTAAGAAATATGATATATTGTTTTGTAGCAACACACAACTACATGTGTAAATTAAGTGTTATTGAGGGATATTTTTTCTTCTTGTGGTACTACCACCTAATAGGGCCCATACTGAGCAAAGCTTCTTAAGATTGTAATTCATGTAAAACAACTCCCTTACTTACTACTACAAATAAACAGTAATTATGAGGTTACTGATGGGAGTCTTGATGAATGGCATGTAAAATATGGTCATGCAGTATAAGGAATTACGTCCTTTCTATATGCTTTCCACTATTGTATGCATCCCAAAAATTGAAACTATAACTACTAAAAAAACTTGCTAATGCATGTGGCTGTTGTTTTGGCATTGTTGCAGGTTCACCATCTGTTGCCTAGGGGAAATCTGCCCTTTTCTGAGTGTTCACATTGTTACTACATTCAGACAGAGAGAAACTTGCACCTCAAGTCCACTTACTCCACAGCCATAACATGCCCTGTCTGGAGTCATTGGACTTCAGGAGTAATGTTTTGTTGAAGAGTCAGTTGGGTAACTAACTTTGTAATAATGGTATGGTTAACTTCTCTTTGTGGAACACAAAACCCAGAGTTTCCCTCATTTTGCAGTTAACTACCTACCTTCACTTTCAAACCTGCTTTCTGGAATACAACCGCAGGGGTTGAAATACATTTGGTATGCAGAGAATAGATTTTTTATAGTTAAATTATATTATTTTATTGCATTTAAAATAAAAAATCTTCTGAAAAATTACTTGACAGTAACAAAATATTTGGGATGAAAACTTTGCAACGGCACTGTATTGTTTCTAGTATCTGTGCAAAATGTACATGTATATCATTTAAAGTGCAATCTCTTAAATGCTATATTATACTATACAAACATTATACGTTTTTACCAAAAAAATTGTATTGCAATATATTTTTTATCTTACAATAGCAATGGCATGTGTTGTCAGAATTTCAGTACCAATTTGTATAGAAGTTCCTGTGAAGCAGAAAAAAATCATGATTAATTTAATTACAATTAATTTCAAATGTTTGTCTTTCAGGAACATTTTGTACAGCTTCTAGGAACAGCTTTGTGCAAGATGTCATCAAGACAGGCAAGTCTACAATAATTTCTTACCATTAGGATTCTTACTTAGCAATTCAATCCTCACATTTGAATATTTGTATTATTGCTATTTTGTAGAGACATCAATACAATGCCGCTTCAAGTAGCCACATGGTACCAACTGAGAGAAAGAGGCAGTACAATGCTATGTGGGCAAGGGTGTCAAGAGCACAAAAGACAGGGCTGAAGATTTGGAATCCCACACCCCTGAAAAAATCAGTCAGGGAAATTTCTGGTGGCACCGTTATGGTTGCAGAAATTAACCAAGGTGAACTAAACACTTTGTGTGAGGACAGACCACATATTGTGCCAGAAATAGAAACGGATGACAATGAGGGAAGCAGTTGTGCCAACATTGAGACAGGAGATGTCAGAGTGGGCCTCTACCTTTTCTGTAAAACACAACGCTCTGGATGCTCTACTTAAAGTGCTGCAACGGCAGGGCCACAAGGATCTCCCATCCACTGCCAGAACCCTGTATGATGCAACCAGAAAATTAAAGGTCAAAACAGTAGGAGGCGTGGAGACAATTGCATACAATGTAGCAGACCAACCTCTCTGCACCTTAATAAATACCCCCAGAATCCACACAAAACCTACAATCAATTAATATTTCCCTCAGTATTGATGGCTTACCCCTTTTAAGTCTTCAAACAAATCGCTCTGGCCAATTCTTTGTTCTATTAATTTGACACCGAAGTGCATTTTCCCCCTCTCCCTCTCCATTGCCTCTTCCAAACCAAATGACACCACTTTCATCGCTGAGACAATGAGGGAATTATCCAAAGTGATGCACGATGGTTTGGAGTGGGCAGGCAGAAACCTGAAGGTTGAAATGAGATGCATTACTTGTGATGCTCCAGCTAAGGCGATGGTGAGGTGTGTAAAGCTGTACTCTGGGTACTATGGCTGTGATAAATGCACTCAAAAAGGGATCTGGGCTGGAAGAATGCTTTATCCTGAAGTGGATGACCTCACCTTAAGAACTGACCAGTCATTCAGGGAGTGTTGGCAGCCAGAGCATCACCATGCAGAAAAAAACTCTCCTTTCTGTATCCTCCCCATTGACATGGTGAGGTCGTTTCCAGCCGACTACATGCACCAATGCTGCCTTGGGGTGATGAGGAAGTTGCTGTTTCTGTGGACTAGGGGCAAGACAGCAACGCAGCATGTCAAGTGGCCAAATGACATGTGTCAGCAAACGTCTGGAGGCACTGAAAACTGTAATTCCTGACTGTTTTGCCAGAAAGCCAAGGGGACTGGAGGACCTTGACCGCTGGAAAGCAACAGAATTCCGCCAGTTTGCTCTGTACACAGGGAAGATTGTGTTGAAAGGTGTGCTTCAAGAAGAACTTTTCGAGCATTTCATGGCCTTCAGCACAGCAATGTGCATTTTCGTGTCATCACAACTGGCTGTGATTCACAGTTCCTATGCACATGATCTCCTGAGGTACTTTGTGGAAAAGGAGCAATTTTGTATGGCCAACGATTTCTGGTCTACAATGTACACTCTCTCCTGCATCTTGCAGCTGACGTAAACCACTTTGGCTCACTTGACCACTTCAGTGCCTTCCCATTCGAAAACAAGCTGCAGCAAATGAAGAGAATGGTGCGATCAGGCAAAATCCCCTACTGCAAGTTGCCAACCGCCTGGAGGAAACCACAAACATAAAACTAAAAAATCCAAGGCAGAGGTCAGCAATTAAAGTCTTCATGCTCACTGATGAGGAATGCTGTGAAGTTGTTTCTGTGAGCGGTGGGACTGTCCTGTGTAGAGTCTACACCAACCTGCAGCCATATTTGATGACACCCTGTGACTCCCGTGTTTATGGAACTTTCCGTGCCAACATCCGCACTTCGAGAATGCAGCTTCTTGAAGAGAACACCCTTACAAGGAGGGCATTCATGATTGAAGAAGCTCACGGATCTAGGGTTGTAGTCACCATCCTTCACGCCTTGTGAATGTTGACAGCTTGAATATGACAGTCAAGGTTTCACATTCAGCCTCAATGTTCCTGCCACTCCAGAGCTCAGTCCTTCTGCCCTCATGCCAGTCAAGGTCTCATCTCCAGTCTTCCCACAGCCTAAGTCCTCCTGCAAGTCCAGTTCTCACATTCAGTCCTTCTGCCCTCATGTCAGTCCACGTCTCTTTCTCACCCCTAGTCCTGCCTCAGTCTAAATCCTCCTGTCAGTCCAGGTCTCAATCTCGTGTCCTGATGTCAGTCTAGGTCTCAAAGTTAGTCCTTCTGCCCTCATGCCAGTCAAGGTCTCATCTCCAGTCTTCCCACAGCCTAAGTCCTCCTGCAAGTCCAGTTCTCACATTCAGTCCTTCTGCCCTCATGCCAGTCCAGCTCTTACCTTCCGCCCCTCCTCAGTCTCAATCCCAGTGTCAAATTCTCAGTCCTCCTGCTGGTCCAGGTCTCAGTCCACTTACAAGCCCTGGCCTCAATCTCAGTCCCTCTCATCTTCCACAACAATCTCCTAAAACATACACAATGGCTGCTGATAGTCAAGTGAGTATACAAAATGTCTCCGGTGTTTAGTCTTTTAGGTCAACAGGGCTAATTTGGGACCCTGAACTTTGTTACTCATATATCCCCTTTATTCTGATTTTGTCCCTCCTGACCAAATCCAGATGCTACTTGTGCTCCATCTGTGACTTTTTGCTTTTTTTTAAAACTCTTCCAGGCAACAAAGCAGTATGTTGTACTGCACTTTATAACAGAGAGTGGAGGCAGCACCCTCAAAATGGCTTGAGTGGAGCGATGAGGTACGATTTTTTCCAAGATATTGAGCCATTTAAATTTTTTTATGAACTACATATAAATTACATTTGGTGTATCTCCCTGTGTTATATAAAGGTTCTATATTGCTATTGGCCGCAAAGCAATGCTGGCACCCTGGCCAAAAAATGTGTTCTGCCAGACAAGGACCTCTGGACAAAATATCCTGTGAGGATATTTTCTGAAACAGGTAAATTATTCAAATAATATCAAATCTATATGCTGTACGCGTTTCTTTCACCAACTTTTTCCACACATAGTTTTAGACACTGTATTGGTGTTAAACAGGTTTCTGGTGTTGTGTGTTTTTTATGTACAGACAGCTATGGTATGGCCAGGTATAGGGCCAGCAAGGGACAGGACACATCACATGTGGAAGAATCTGATAGGGATTCCCGCAGGGTGACACTCCCTAAAAGATTTATAGGTAGTAGGGCTGGACTAGAATATTCGAATATTCGTTCGGTGGGCTGGTATTCGATTTGAAAATGTGACATTCGACATTCGTTTTTTTTTTTTTTTTTGCACAGCGTGCATATATGTTTTACACTATAAAATCTGGTGAAATAATACTTAACATATAGCTTCGTTATAGTTACTTAATAAATATATATTACTTCTTGGACTACTGAAAGTGTTCCTGCAACGGGAGTATTCAAAGAGCTGAGAACAGCGGAGTTTGTATGGACAGACAGAAGTGCATGCCTGAGCTTGTATTTTGGGTTAAGCTGCATTGTGGAAAATAGAATAATAGAAACAAAATGGATTGTCCCTTTTACGCGTTTTTACCCTTATTATCAATCTAAATCAATCTATTGCGTAAATATAGGAGACTTTGAGATTTTACTGCGACGCCATCGCTCAGTGCCCCAAACCGCTTGGATGAACGGTTTCTGGAAATAATCAAAATGCAAACTGAAAAAATTGTGCATGTGTTGTGGTGGATAATTCAAATCGCTGTGGAGAGTCGGGTCAGGACTCTGGGTTTGCCTTTACAGAGAGCGGCTTCAATAACCAGGCTTTGTTGCAATGAGCGTTTCCTTTATTTTCTCCTTAAGGTGCATAATTACAGTCTTATCAATTGGCATTGAGGAGATTTGTGGTTTCTGAAACCATAAACAGAATACAAATAATATGTAAATAATAATAATTATCTTTAAAGCATAACATCTAAAGACAAAAGAAACACTGTGTAATCCTATCGTATGTAACGTACTTTCTACTTCAATGATGGCAAACTTCTCATTCAGCTTGTCTGCTACAGATTATACATGACTTAAAAATGCCAAGGAAACAGGCTAAGTAAATACAGCAACAAAACAGAAACTTACGGTTTTATGAACGCACAAATCACTCGAACCAAGACTGACACCTAACAGCGGTGTGAAGTTTCTCCAGTATTCTCCGCTGCAGACAAGCCTCTCACTTTTCGTGTTGCTGGGCAGAATAGAGCGTGTGAGCCCCCTACTGGCCAGTGACTGTATATTCATGCCCTACAGCCTCCCAGCAACAGATGGCCCTTTTAACACAAACGGACAGGCAGCCTAAAGAGATTGTGCAGCTTCGAAAATTTAAATATAAATGATACAAATTGATTTTTGAAGCTCGAATAATCGATGTTCATTACTATCGAGCTTGAAGCTCAAAAAATGGTATTCGGACCAGCCCTAATAGGTAGACCTTTAAATATTTCCAATTTCTGCCATTTCTTGTTAAGACATCAAATCTTAACTACATTTTTATCCAACAGAAGATGATGACCAGCCCCGTAAAACTAAAAGAGAAAACATCACGGTAAGTACTCAAAAGAACACATAATAAATAAGATGATGGTAGCTAACAAAATCTGACTGGTGTGTTCACTGTCGCTTTACCTAGTCCGCTCTTGTAAAATATCCACAGTGTCGCAACTTGCAATGTAATCACTGTGTTTCTCTGATAAATGCTAGAATGTGCCGCCTAATCTGGGTAGACTAACCCACCGAAGTAAAGTATGTGTGGGAATGAACTGTTGTTTTTCTTTTTACAAACCACGTCTTCAGCAGTGTCCACCAGCACTGTGTCTCCTACATGTTGTTGAGTTTGTGATATATATATATATATTATATATATATATATATATATATATATCACCCTGCCCTTTAAGTGACAATACAGAGTGTCCCCCATCTACTAAACTGCTGCACAAACTTAATATAATAAAGAATTGTAACACAACTCACAGCGAGATTTCAGCATTATGGTCTACACCTATGAGATTGTGGTGATGATGATATGCTGTTGTCCATTGTATCGTTGTCAGTACCTGAAAGGAGAGCAGGAAAACATTTTTAGAACTGATTTGTTTTGTTGATTTGCAACTCATATTTTGGCATTGTTGAAAACATTTAATCATGCACCACTTTTGGTTCTGTAGCTAATGGAGGCAAAATAAAAAGCCAGAAGGACCCAAAGCCACGAACACCTCAATGTGAGTAATCTTATTAGACTAACTGCTAAGAAAAGAGACTTCCCTATAACAAAATGTGGTATTTTCAATCAATCATAGAACAGTTAAGAAAAATACTCCATCCTAAATTGTCAGTTTTTAAAGGTGACAGATTACAGTTGTGTTTTTTGTCTTGCTTTGCAGTTGATTTGCAAAGTGAAACATCAGAAGGTAACTAAAAAAGTCATATGAAAACAAATAGAAAGATAAAATGTTATTGTTATAAGCACTGAATGTATTTTTTTTTTTTTTTTATATTTTATTTAGTCAACTATCCACAACAGTACATTGAACACAGGGACAAAGTAAACATGACATTTTTCATTTTTTCTCCCCTTCTCCCCTCCTTCCCACTCCCCATCCTGTGGTCTCTTCCTTTACCTTCTGTTTATTCTGTCCCCTACCCTCCCCATCCATCCGCACTCGGCTGCAAACAAAAGAAACAGCAAAAATAAAAAAAATAAAAAAAAAAAAAAAAAATAATTATACAGCTGAGGAATCACAATCATGAAAACCCAGGAGACTAAGACAGAGTACAGAAACATGGACAGGATGTAAAACAGGCGTCCGCTAGCAAGCGTAGGGTACACAGATCAAGACAGAACATGGATATTTAAAACCTCACAGGTTGACAATCACTATCGATAGCCAGATTCACAAGATTCACAAGGAGCCGGGCCGGAGGACAGGCAACTACAGCAGAGCTGGCTCCTATGCGATTTTCAGGCTCGAGGGAGGGTATCCAGTCTTTCAAAATAAGATAATAGAGGGGCCCAAGTTTTATAAAATTTTTGGATCGAACCTCTAAGACAAAATTTGATCTTCTCTAACTTAAGGAACATGGACAGATCTTTCAACCAAAGAGAAGCCTTGGGTGGGTGTTCTGATTTCCACGCTAATAATATTCTTCTTCGGCGAGGAGAGTTGAAAAAGCTAGTACATTTTAAAATCATGTGTTAATGAAATCCCTCCCTGGAGTTCCAAATATTGCCAATTCAGCACTGGGTTGGATACCTATTTCGAAAGCATCAGAAAGGATCTGAAAAATTGTGGACCAGAAGTTACACAGTTTGTTACAGGTCCAGAACATGTGAGTTAGATTTGCCTTAGCTATGTGGCACCGAAGCACAGGTTTCACTCACTGTAGAATAAATCCTTGAGAGTCTGGCTCTACTGTAATGGATCCTATGAAGGACCTTGAACTGAATTAGTCCAAGTCGAAGCATGATGTTGACCCATTTACTCTAATGTAATGCTTGGTTCCAAGTTTCATCAGAGATGTGTATTCCACTTCCTCTGACCATTCTGCTCTGATCTCATTGAGCTTCACAGTATTGAATGATGAGATGCTATTATAAATTTTGGAGATTAAGCCCCTATCTTGTGTTGGAGTTTGCAAGATTATGTCTATACCTCCCTTTGGGGTAAATTAGGAAAGCAGGGACTATTGTTACTAACAAAGTCACGGATCTGGAGGTATCGAATAGGGAGGAACGCTGTAAGCTAAATTTAGAGGAAATAGCATCAAAGGTAGCGTAAAATTCCATCTATATATAAATCACTAAATTTATTTAAGCCTGCTCTCCGCCAATGGGCAAAGACAGGATCTAATAAGGATGGCGGAAAGCATGGTTTTTACATATGGGACTGTAGATAGAGAAGTTTATCATATTGAAGTGTTGTCTAAATTGTGACCATATTTTTAGGGTTGAGATTACAACTGGCATGACCTAATGCTGCCTCGAGACAGAGGAAGCTTTGAGGTAACTAATGCAGGGAATGATGATGGCTTACACGCATTCAGTTCTAATTGACACCAGTCAACATCTGGTTGATGGAGTAAACAGACTATTTTTTGTAGGTTTGCTGCCCAGTAATAATACAACAGGTTAAAGCACTGAATGTATTTTAATACTGTCGGCAGATGAAATTATAACACGCCCCCCCCCCAAAAGAAATTTGTCTCTACCAAAGGCTCCACAATGTGAGTGTAGCTTTGAATGTCAAGATTCCTCAAAAATACATTTGCAAATATTTAACCTATGAAAATCCCTTTAACTGTCTATGTTTTGCAGTTGCTCCATCAAGTACCAGCACCGTGGACTTCCAAAGTAACAACAGCTTTACATCAATATAAATATGCAGTAAATAACTGGAATTATTTTTGATTTTAGATAGTAGCCATGTAACTTTCTATTCTTTTCAGATGCTCCAAACAGCAACAAACAAGGCGGAAACAGCACCCAGGGTCAACCCTCCTCAAACTCCAGTATGAAATTCTAAAGAGTATTTTCTTTACTGTGATCTTTAAAACTGTGATCTTTAAAAATCTACTATGTGATCACTTTATTTATTACACCAGTACAATCTATTGCAATCAAACACAACAACTCTGTCATAAATTCTACTTTTACAAATTTTATAGTTAAATTTTCTTTCACATTGTTGAAAATGTATCAATTCAATAATAGATTTTGTTTAAATATTAGTGAAAGGACATATTAAAACAACCTCCTACCTTTCATAAGGTTGGGCCGATAGACGATGCCATTGTCCTTCAGCGATGGCTGGCAGACATTACAACTTTGACCTGTTGAGCAGGCATTGTGATTGTAACACCCCCGGCAAAACAACAACAAAAAAAAAATCTAAATTTTGACAATATACTGGCATGTGAAAGCACCACCCCTGATGTCATCGTCTATCCCGATGTTTCAATGAAGACATCGGGATAGACATCGCCCAACCCTTATACCTTTACAACACCAGCACAGACTACAACCTTAACCCTCCCGCTGGCCCGGCTTCGCGTAGACACGGCGCGTCCTTCCCCGGGCGTTGCACGCGACTCCAGAACTTGACGCTGTACTTGGTCGGTTTGTTGGGCATGTACTGTCTGAAGGGACAGCGACCTCGCGGAAAATGACGATAGGAGTATTTTTTTTGTGTGTTTATATATTTTATATATTTTATGTTATTTTATTTTATTTATATACTTTTTTTTATTTACACGCGCGTACACATGCACACATCAGCAACAACAACAACAACAACAACAACAACTACCTCTGAAGGAAACCAGCTGCTCGTCCACCGTCACCGCGGGCCCCGGCTCGTACAGGTAGGGCAGCCGCGCGGCCCACCTGTCCCACAGGTCTCTGACCGTGCCAGTTTGTCGACGGCGCTGCCCGGCCGCCTTCCACGCCCCACAGGCTGGCCGCCTCTCCCGGACCTGTACACGCCGGCCAAGATGAGCAGGCCGACGTAGTCCTCGAGGTCGCCTCGCCGTCCTCAAAGTATTCACCCCTCAGCGGGTCCCTCGACCCCTCGAGGACGGCTCTAGGGCGCCGCCGCGTGTTAGCGGCGAGTGGGTCGTTTTGACCCGGGAGAGGACGGCGGTCGTTATGTATTTTTTTCGTCCCCCCACCCCCCTCAGCGGGTCCCCTTGACCCCCGCGAGGACGGTTCTAGGGCCGCCGCTGTTAGCGGGCGAAGTTGTCGGTAGGGCCTTTTGACCCCGCAGAGGACGGCGTGCGGGCGGTCGTTATGTATATTTTTTGTCTCCCCCCACCCCCCTCAGCGGGTCCCCTTGACCCCCTCGAGGACGGCTCTAGGGCGCCACCGCTGTTAGCGGCGTAGTAGTCGGAGGGGCCTTTTGACCCCGCAGAGGGACGGCGTGCGGGCGGTCGTTATGTATTTTTTTTTGTCTCCCCCACCCCTCAGCGGGTCCCCTTGACCCCCTCGAGGACGGCTCTAGGGCGCCACCGCTGTTAGCGGCGAGTAGTCGGGAGGGGCCTTTTTGACCCCGCAGAGGACGGCGTGCGGGCGGTCGTTATGTATTTTTTTTGTCTCCCCCACCCCCCTCAGCGGGTCCCCTTGACCCCCGCGAGGACAGCTCGGGGTCGTTTTGACCCTGGAGAGGACAGCTCGTTATGTATTTTTTGTCCCCCCACCCCCCCTCAGCGGGTCCCCTTGACCCCCGCGAGGACGGCTCTAGGGCGCCGCCACGTGTTAGCGGCGAGTAGTCGGGAGGGGCCTTTTTGACCCGGGAGAGGACGGCGGTCGTTATGTATTTTTTTCGTCCCCGCCACCCCCCTCAGCGGGTCACCTTGACCCCCGCCAGGACTGCTCTAGGGCCGCCGCGTGTTAGCGGCGTAGTAGTCGGAGGGGCCTTTTGACCCCGCAGAGGACGGCGTGCAGGCGGTCGTTATGTATATTTTTGTTCCCCACCCCTCAGCGGGTCCCCTTGACCCCGCGAGGACAGCTCGGTGTCGCTTTTGACCCGGAGAGGACGGTGGTCGTTATGTATTTTTTGTCCCCCCCACGCCTCAGCTGGTCCCCTTGACCCCGCGAGGACGGCTCCAGGCGCCGCCAGCAGTTAGCGGCGAGTAGTCGGTAGGGCCTTTTGACCTCGCCGAGGACGGCGTTCGGGCGGTCGTTATGTATATTTTTTGTCTCCCCCCACCCACATTATGTATTCACCCCCCTCCCCAATGGGTCCCCTTGACCCCAGCGAGGACGGCTCTAGGGCGCCGCCGCGTGTTAGCGGCTAGGGGTCGTTTTGACCCGGGAAAGGACGGCGCTCGGACGGTCGTTATGTTTTTTTTTGTCCCCCCCAACCCCAACCCCGGTAGCGGCGAGAGGGCAGCGAGGGCCGCTTTGACCCCGCCCGGACAGCTCGAGAGGCGCCAGCGTTCCCGCCGCTCGTCAGACGGATTGGCCGAGAGAGGGACAGAGCGGTCATTGTGACCCGCTCGGGGCAGCGTGAGGGTTAAAGGTCTGGCTGTCTGAAATGGGTGATCTGCCGGCATCTGCTGGGCAAACCGGGTACTGTATGCTGTAAATACAAACGCAATTTGCGTGGAAACCGTCAGAGGTGCTTCCCCACCCGTGGGGTGTTGATACGCTGTCCCTACTGTGTTTTTCTGTGAAGGAAAGGTTGAATGTGTAAAGCTGCCTATGAGCCTCCTGTGCACGCTGTGAGGACCTTCGACTCGCTCGCTTGTTCTCGCCTTCTCCCCTAATGACCCTATAATGGTCGTGATCCTGTTATACTGCTGAAGCGAATAGGGCAATGTAAGCGACGCGCACTTTGGACGGCGGACACAAGGGTAGGTGCACATTGTGAAATGACGAAGACAGACACGCTGTACAGGGGTTCAAGGCTTTATTCGGTTTCATTGCTATAACACATCAAAGTACAAGGTAGACTCTGCACGGCGCCGGACGGGTCCGCTGTTGTTGGTCACATCGCTCTCGGGGGAATAGATCGGGCGCGCCGTATCTCCTCACGTTTCGTCGTCACTGGCCGTCTGCATAGTGCACGTATCTCTCGGGGTACTCCTTGATACTTTTCACTTTGGGGTCCACGTAGCACGCGAGCATGGCCAGAAGGGCCCCGAGATGGTGATAGTGTGTCAACTCTACGAGCATGGGTCTGGTGAAGGGCATGTCCGTAGGTCCGATCATGCGATGGCTCTAGGGCGCCGTCGCGTGTTAGCGGCGAGGGGTCGTTTTGGCCCGGGAGAGGACGGCGCTCGGACGGTCGTTATGTTTTTTTTTTGTCCCCCCACCCCACCTCAGCGGGTCCCCTTGACCCCCGCGAGGACAGCTCTAGGGCGCCGCCGCGTGTTAGCGTTGAGTAGTCGCTCGGGGTCGTTTTGACCCGGGAGAGGACGGCGCTCGAGCGGACGGGGACATTATGTACCCCATGGGTCCCCATGACCCCGCGAGGACGGCTCTAGGGTGCCGCCAGCTGTTAGGGCGAGTAGTCGGTAGGGCCTTTTGACCCGCCGAGGACGGCGCCGGGCGGTCGTTATGTATTTTTTTGTCCCCCCCAACCCCAACCCCGAGTAGCGGCGAGAGGGCAGCGAGGGGCCGTTTTGACCCCGCCCCGGGACAGCTCGAGAGGGGCGCCTCGCGTTCCCGCCGCTCGTCAGACGGATTGGCCGAGAGAGGGACAGAGCGGTCATTGTGACCCGCTCGGGGCAGCGTGAGGGTTAAAGGTCTGGCTGTCTGAAATGGGTGATCTGCCGGCATCTGCTGGGCAAACCGGGTACTGTATGCTGTAAATACAAACGCAATTTGCGTGGAAACCGTCAGAGGTGCTTCCCCACCCGTGGGGTGTTGATACGCTGTCCCTACTGTGTTTTTCTGTGAAGGAAAGGTTGAATGTGTAAAAGCTTCGCCTATGAGCCTCCTGTGCACGCTGCGAGGACCTTCGACTCGGCTCGCTTGTTCTCGTCTTCTCCCCTAATGACCCTATAATGGTCGTGATCCTGTTATATGCTGAAGCGAATAGGGCAAATGTACGACGCATGCTTTGGACGGCGGACACAAGGGGTAGGTGCACATTGTGAAATGACGAACGACAGACACGCTGTACAGGGTTCAAGGCTTTATTCGGTTTCATTGCTATAACACATCAAAGTACAAGGTAGACTCTGCACGGCGTCGGACGGGTCCGGCTGTTGTTGGTCACATCGCCTCGGGAATAGATCGGCGCGCCGTATCTCCTCACGCTTCAGTCGTCACTGGCCGCCTGCATAGTGCACGTATCTCTCGGGTACTCCTTGATACTTTTCACTTTGGGGTCCACGTAGCACGCGAAAGCATGGCCAGAAGGGCCCCGAGATGGTGATAGTGTGTCAACTCTACGCAGCATGGGTCTGGTGAAGGGCATGTCCGTAGGGTCCGATCATGACATCGACCCTGTTTTCGCTGATGTATTTCACGCTGACACGGTCCAGGCATGCCTTCTCGTGATCTGTCAGAGTCCTGTTCTTCAAGAGGATGCAGTCGTACCACTGGGTAGATGCCATTTTACTGAGGTCGGTGAGGATAAGCGGTCCGCTGTAGGTTGTCCGAGGGTGAGCCTTGTCCCGGGAGCCGGGTTCGCCGTGTGCAGACGATGGTTCTGTGGATTTTACTCCCGTGAGTATGGTTTGTTGCGCTTAACGCTGCGACGGGTTTGCAGAGGACCTGGCTGTGAAAAGCCCTTGCATGGCGAACATCGCATCCACGGTGTACACAAAGACGCTGTGGGTCCTCTTCATGTGCTCAAACGCCGGTAGCCCGACGATGACGACATCGAACCGGGAGCCCTCCACGCCCGAGGCCTGGCCGTGATGGTGCACCTGGCGGTTAAAAGTTTCAATCTGGACGAGGTTCGCTCCTCGCTCGCAATTTGCGACGACATAAAAGTCATGTACGGCGCACAGTGCCGTCACGAATACGAATTTGTTCCCGTCGCGGCCATTGTAGGAGGCCTGTTCGGAGTCAACCTGGAGCTGAGCGTCGACGGGTTCACGTATCGCATCGTCAACGCGCACTACCGTGGACAGTGGCCTACCGGGTACGTGCGATACAGAGGCGGTCTCTGGTGCGCGATGAGTGACGATCTCGTCTTACCTGTCCAGATACCGAAGGAGCGGGGCACCCTCGACTGCAGTCACGCGGGCACGTTACGCGCTTACATGAGGCTGAACGATCTAAAAGTGGGCCTGGTGCCCGCGTCAGACGACTGCTGCGGATTCCGCACGGTAGCCGCGTTATCGGGCGTACGCGGAGGCAACGACGCGCATGACAGCAAGGCTCGCGAGACTCTGGTCCGCGCAACTGCAGACTACGTGATGCGCAATAAAGACGTGGAAGAGATTAGGCTGTATCTGCAATTGAACAATGCACACACGAGAGCGGACGTGACCGATCTCCTAATGCGGGACGACGGGCGGTTAAGCGTCGAGGAGGTCGGCTTCATGCTCCGAGCGCAAGGCATGCCCTCGGCGTGATCACAGAAAACTCGTTCCTATCTACGACCCGACGCGCGGCCACTTCCTCCTGAAAGCCGAAGCTGCTACTTAACCTGTGATGCTGCCTAACGCTGCGTGAACCAGTGTCGTGGCCCCGTGTGTTTTCCGTGCGAGTCGTGTACGTAGTACAATAAATGCCAGTGAATGCAACGCACACAGTGCGAGCGGTCTTCTTTATTACATCGTCTACAAAGCACCCACCGTTCACCGGGCACTGCGGTAATGCACTCGCAGCTTGACCCTCGTGCGGTGTTCATATTTTTGTTATTCAGCCGGTGTTTGAGCAGACTTGTGCGGGAACGGCAGGTGCAGAAACACAAAACTCTCACACACACACTCACACTCACTGACAGGAGGAGGACAGAGTAAAGGTACACAGGACCAGCGGTTTCAACACTTTTATTAGCCTCGAGTCCAGTGGACCCGGACATTCTGTGTGTAATGTGAATATGTAGGGGGTGTACAGTGTGTTTTCATTGAAAATGTGTTCTGATGTGTTTTCCATGTGAGTTGTGCAGGTACAATAAATGCAAGTGAACACAAAACACAGTGCACGTGGTCGTCTTTATTACACCATCTACAAAGCGCCCACCGTTCACCGGGCACTGCGGTAATGCACTCGCAGCTTGACCCTTGTGCGGTGTTCATATTTTTGTTATTCAGCTGGGTTTGGGGTTTTTAATTCAACACCATCAAACAATTTTACGTTAAAATACTCAACAGATGTCCCCACTAACAAGCAATATAAACGGCATATATGGTTAATATTTTCTCTTGTGTGGGAACGGCAGGTGCGGAAACACAAAACTCACACACACACACACACACACACACACACACACACTCACTGACAGGAGGAGGACAGAGTAAAGGTACACAGGACCAGCGGTTTCAACACTTTTATTAGCCTCGGGTCCAGTGGACCCGGACATCCTGTGTGTAATGTGAATGTGTAGGGGGGTGTACAGTGTGTTTTCATTGAAAATGTGCTCTGATGTGTTTTTCATGTGAGTCGTGTAGGTACAATAAATGCAAGTGAACACAAAACACAGTGCGCGTGGTCATCTTTATTACATCTTCTACAAGGTACACAACATGAACAATGAACAGCTAAAGGTTATAGGTAAAAAATGGTCCCCTCTCGAGGTCATCTCCCGCATCACTCCACTGGCGCCGAGACCTTACAGACGATGAGGGCTCTGGATGTGTGCTCGCATCGCTCCTCGCTGGCTTCGGTGTACGGTGACCGAAGCTGCAGGAATTTGGCACTCTCCGCCTAGGACCTGCTACGGCCGCGTGAGACCTGTGTGACACCTCGGCCCGCTCTAAACTTCCGTTATGATCCGAATCCAGTTGTATGGCATCGGCCCACCCGGTTGTTCGGTTGAGGTGTGTGCGAAGGTCTCAGCCCGAGCGCGATGGCCGAAACGACATGCGGTACACCCGCCATCTGCGGATCTACGCGCGCGGGAACCGCTTCTAGAGTTTGAAAATGTTCAGCGTGGCGTCGTTGTCCATAACCGTGTGAGAAACCATCATCTTGTACGCCGCGTCCCCGGCGTGATAGTACAGGGTATGCTGCACGGCGAGAGCCAGGCAACTAGTTCCGTCCTGCTCGAGAGCCCACTCTAACAGGGAGCTCTTGAATGCCTCCGTGACGGTAGAGGCGCTCCCGCGCCTGACCCCGCAGCTAAACGGCGTGGGTTGACAGTGTCCGACGTCGGGTAAGGAGTACCAGAAAGGGAAAGGTGACGCGTTTGGACACGGGGAGCCCATTCTGCTCCTGGCGCCCGAAACGTCACCGATCGCGTTCGTCGCCAACGTGACATCTCCCGTGAAGTGCGTGTGTATGAAAAACGAGGAGTCTCCGCTGGGAGGCGTCGGTAGGACCCCGGGAAACGTGTCCATGTCCATCAGTATGTACTTGACTCCGAGCGCTTCGCGTTTGTAGTCTATCATCTGCACCTCTCTCGGCAGCTCGTTCGACAATCCAAAGAGCCACGTCAAGACCTTGGACTCGATCTCCTGAACGTTACCGCTGTGGTTGGACCACACCACGGCCTGCAGTCCCCACACTCTGGGGATAGCTCTGAGACATTCCGATGTGGTATCGAACCCCTTCCACCGTAGATCTATGACGCACACCCGCTCCGTGCGCATGGCCACCTCGTGGTGCTCGCACACTACCGCGCGCGTTATCAAGCAGGACTCCGCGATGCCCAAGGCTCTAGCCTCTGCGAACAGTCTGTTCCCGTACTCTGGCACAGGGACGCTGAGCTTGCGACTGACCACGTACAGGACGCTGACATTGTCGCGACCCGGAAACATGTCGATGGCGATGGCGCTGGGCAGCCCTTCGCGGGCTCCGAACCGCTTCGAGTGACTGACGGTGAAGTTGAACTGATCCACGACCGTCAGGGGTCTCTCCTTTGTGCAGCCAAAGTGAGGAGGCTGAGTCCGGTACACGTACAGACCCGGCGGGAGCCAGCGAGAGCGTTTCAGTTGATACACTATTATGGCGTCGCAGCACCTGGAGTACTTGCGACTTCGATTTCGTACGAGCCACCTGTACGCGGTCACCACGGGGTCCATTTCGTAGGCCCACAGGGCTCTTCGTCTCCCGTCCGCGTCCAGACCTCTCCCTCCGCCCCGCGGGCGCGTGGCATCCTCGGGACGGTCGCATACAAAAGGACATACGCCCCCGTTGTCCGACACTCTGTTCCGCCGGCGCGCGGACGAGGAAGACTCGCAGGGGCACCGCTTATTCCTCGAGGCGCATCGAACCAACAGCCCTGCGGCTTGTTTAAAGGTGTGTTTGTGACTCGGACAAGGCTGCACAATCTCTTCCGTCAGATTGTCTAAACACAAACCCTCCGCTCCCGTGACGTATATCGCGTCTCCCACCACGGGAACGGGGTCCAGAGTCAACGCCTTGTGCAGCGCGCAGCACAACGGTCCTCCCGGCTCCATGGACGAGAACCCGTTCTTTACAGGTCGAGTTCCACAGGGCCTGCTGAGAGACTGCGAGCGTAAGCGCGAGGCTACGCTGGTGAGCGCGGTCCGAAAGGCGACGAACCTGTACAGGAGAGTATCCGCGGTCAGCTATAGGAACGGCGCGAGAGTCAACACCGGCGAGCGTGCCAAACGGCCCGGCGCCAAGTGTCTGGTGTGTCTGGTCACGTTGGTGAAAAGTAGCAAAGACAGGCAGAGGGCGGGCGTCAAACTCCGCTGTCGGTGTAACGTGAGGGTATGCGCGACCTGCTTCGATAACAACCCGGAATGGCACTTGACCGAGCCTCACTTCACGAACTGTCCGACCGTACGCGGGTTCATCTGCGCGCTCTGCGCCTGCTTCCAAGGCGTCATGGTGAAAGTGTGCTGCGTTTGGATGTGTTCTCGGTGCGCATCTGAACGCCAACGTCAGACGTCCTCGTGTTCAAAGTGTTCCGCAAACCCGGATCGCCGCCCCGGAAGCGAGACCCGTACCTTGTGGCGCGTGGGGTCAGGCGCTTCGTCCGAGGAAATCGGAAGCAGAATCGACGCGGCGCGCGCAGAGGAGCGGATCGCGGACTACAGGGATTTGATCAGGTCGCGGGTGTTTGACAAGGTGTCCCAGAGTAGACACTTGTCCGCCTCGGACATCAGAACCTTGTTCCACGAGTGCTTCGCTCCTCAAGTGTGCACGTGCAAGTCCGAGACGGACAAAAACCCAATGTGCGCCAGCTGCACTCCCGTCCTGACCGTGATGCAGCTGCTGGCCAAACATCCGCGTCCTCTGGTCGCCTCCCTCGCTGAGAGCGCTATACCGGGCAGGGCTCTTGCGCGCAACGTGTACAACAGAGCCCTGCTGCGTGACATGCTCAACGACCGGGACATACCGTTGTGCGTCAACGGACGCTCGTGCAAGGGTATGTTGGTGAGCGCTCAGAACAATCCCAAGCCGTTACCAGCGCCTCCTCGCCAGAGTCGTACAGCCTCTTTGTCTCGAGCGGAGCCCAAGACGGAGAGGCTCGGCGAACCGGCCCATCTTGCTGCATCCTCTGTCTCCTGTTCAACCAGTCCGCTGCCGTGGCGCAGATGGTCAGCTCGGACAGCCTTCGCCTGGAGCCCCATCCGAGCGGGCCCGTGTATTACTTCAATGTGAAACTGTCTCCCGACGTCGGGGTCCCGGAGGTGTGCATAGACGGGTATCAAGGGTTCCTTGTCAACTTTCAGGGCTCGGTGGGTTCTTATAAGCCCACGTTCTACTACAATTGGAGAGACATGCTTAACGTATTACACAGAGACGTCGGTGGGGAAATAACCCTTATGTCTGTACAATGATCCGACGCCGACGCCCCAACGGGAACTTACAAAGTGATTAACGAAGTAAATAAAGATGTTTTCCTGTGTTTTGCCTGTTTTTCCTGTGTCTAATATGGGGACTGGTTTAGTGCCCGTGTGTGTTGTCCATGTGAGTCATGTTACAATAAAAACAGCTGAACACAAACAGGTGTAAGTGGTCTCTTTATTATATCTTCAACAAAGTATGCACCATACACACGGGAACACTGGCTCCCCTCCCTCGGTGCGCGCTCTTCTGGCCGACGAGGACTGGAAGCCAGCAAATGCCAGCAGTACTCTGTGACGAGCAAGGGCACGCTGGCTTCTCTGGTCCGGTGCGTCGAGGCCCGGAGCCAGCTGAATGCCAGCAATACTCTGACGAAGCACGGCACGCCGGCTCCCTCCTCCGGTGCGCGTTCTTCAGTCCGACGAGGACTGGAAGCCAGCGAATGCCAGCAGTACTCTGTGACGAGCAAGGGCACGCTGGCTTCTCTGGTCCGGTGCGTCGAGGCCTGGGAGCCAGCGAATGCCAGCAATACTTTGACGAGCACGGGCACGCCGGCTCCCCTCCTCCGGTGCGCGTTCTTCAGGCCGACGAGGACTGGAAGCCAGCGAATGCCAGCAGTACTCTGTGACGAGCAAGGGCACGCTGGCTTCTCTGGTCCGGTGCGTCGAGGCCTGGGAGCCAGTGTTTTCTCCTGCTGCGGTCCTGTCCAGAGCTCTGGCACACCGTCTTGAAAAATACTCACCTCGGTGTGCCGACGGAAGCTCACGCAGCGGAACACTGGCTCCCCTCCCTCGGTGCGCGCTCTTCTGGCCGACGAGGACTGGAAGCCAGCAAATGCCAGCAGTACTCTGTGACGAGCAAGGGCACGCTGGCTTCTCTGGTCCGGTGCGTCGAGGCCTGGGAGCCAGCGAATGCCAGCAATACTCTGACGAGCACGGGCACGCCGGCTCCCCTCCTGCGGTGCGCGTTCTTCAGGCCGACGAGGACTGGAAGCCAGCGAATGCCAGCAGTACTCTGTGACGAGCAAGGGCACGCTGGCTTCTCTGGTCCGGTGCGTCGAGGCCTGGGAGCCAGTGTTTTCTCCTGCTGCGGTCCTGTCCAGAGCTCTGGCACACCGTCTTGAAAAATACTCACCTCGGTGTGCCGACGGAAGCTCACGCAGCGGAACACTGGCTCCCCTCCCTCGGTGCGCGCTCTTCTGGCCGACGAGGACTGGAAGCCAGCGAATGCCAGCAGTACTCTGTGACGAGCAAGGGCACGCTGGCTTCTCTGGTCCGGTGCGTCGAGGCCCGGGAGCCAGCGAATGCCAGCAATACTCTGACGAGCACGGGCACGCCGGCTCCCCTCCTCCGGTGCGCGTTCTTCAGGCCGACGAGGACTGGAAGCCAGCGAATGCCAGCAGTACTCTGTGACGAGCAAGGGCACGCTGGCTTCTCTGGTCCGGTGCGTGCCGAGGCCCGGAGCCAGCGAATGCCAGCAATACTCTGACGAAGCACGGCACGCCGGCTCCCTCCTCCGGTGCGCGCTCTTCAGGCCGACGAGGACTGGAAGCCAGCGAATGCCAGCAGTACTCTGTGACGAGCAAGGGCACGCTGGCTTCTCTGGTCAGGTGCGTCGAGGCCTGGGAGCCAGTGTTTTCTCCTGCTGCGGTCCTGTCCAGAGCTCTGGCACACCGTCTTGAAAAATACTCACCTCGGTGTGCCGGACGGAAGCTCACGCAGCGAACACTGGCTCCCTCCCTCGGTGCGCGCTCTTCTGGCCGACGAGGACTGGAAGCCAGCGAATGCCAGCAGTAGTCTGTGACGAGCAAGGGCACGCTGGCTTCTCTGGTCCGGTGCGTCGAGGCCTGGGAGCCAGCGAATGCCAGCAATACTCTGACGAGCACGGGCACGCCGGCTCCCCTCCTCCGGTGCGCGTTCTTCAGGCCGACGAGGACTGGAAGCCAGCGAATGCCAGCAGTACTCTGTGACGAGCAAGGGCACGCTGGCTTCTCTGGTCCGGTGCGTCGAGGCCTGGGAGCCAGTGTTTTCTCCTGCTGCGGTCCTGTCCAGAGCTCTGGCACACCGTCTTGAAAAATACTCACCTCGGTGTGCCGACGGAAGCTCACGCAGCGGAACACTGGCTCCCCTCCCTCGGTGCGCGCTCTTCTGGCCGACGAGGACTGGAAGCCAGCGAATGCCAGCAGTACTCTGTGATGAGCAAGGACACGCTGGCTTCTCTGGTCCGGTGCGTCGAGGCCCGGGAGCCAGCGAATGCCAGCAATACTCTGACGAGCACGAGCACGCCGGCTCCCCTCCTAACGTGAAACTGTCTCCCGACGTCGGGGTCCCGGAGGTGTGCATAGACGGGTATCAAGGGTTCCTTGTCAACTTTCAGGGCTCGGTGGGTTCTTATAAGCCCACGTTCTACTACAATTGGAGAGACATGCTTAACGTATTACACAGAGACGTCGGTGGGGAAATAACCCTTATGTCTGTACAATGATCCGACGCCGACGCCCCAACGGGAACTTACAAAGTGATTAACGAAGTAAATAAAGATGTTTTCCTGTGTTTTGCCTGTTTTTCCTGTGTCTAATATGGGGACAGGTTTAGTGCCCGTGTGTGTTGTCCATGTGAGTCATGTTACAATAAAAACAGCTGAACACAAACAGGTGTAAGTGGTCTCTTTATTATATCTTCAACAAAGTATGCACCATACACACGGGAACACTGGCTCCCCTCCCTCGGTGCGCACTCTTCTGGCCGACGAGGACTGGAAGCCAGCGAATGCCAGCAGGACTCTCGGACGCAGCACGCTGGCTTCTCTGGTCCGGTGCGTCGAGGCCTGGGAGCCAGCGAATGCCAGCAATACTCTGACGAGCACGGGCACGCCGGCTCCCCTCCTCCGGTGCGCGTTCTTCAGGCCGACGAGGACTGGAAGCCAGCGAATGCCAGCAGTACTCTGACGAGCAAGGGCACGCTGGCTTCTCTGGTCCGGTGCGTCGAGGCCTGGGAGCCAGTGTTTTCTCCTGCTGCGGTCCTGTCCAGAGCTCTGGCACACCGTCTTGAAAAATACTCACCTCGGTGTGCCGACGGAAGCTCACGCAGCGGAACACTGGCTCCCCTCCCTCGGTGCGAGCTCTTCTGGCCGACGAGGACTGGAAGCCAGCGAATGCCAGCAGTACTCTGTGACGAGCAAGGGCACGCTGGCTTCTCTGGTCCGGTGCGTCGAGGCCCGGGAGCCAGCGAATGCCAGCAATACTCTGACGAGCACGGGCACGCTGGCTTCTCTGGTCCGGTGCGTCGAGGCCTGGGAGCCAGTGTTTTCTCCTGCTGCGGTCCTGTCCAGAGCTCTGGCACACCGTCTTGAAAAATACTCACCTCGGTGTGCCGACGGAAGCTCACGCAGCGGAACACTGGCTCCCCTCCCTCGGTGCGCGCTCTTCTGGCCGACGCGGACTGGAAGCCAGCGAATGCCAGCAGTACTCTGTGACGAGCAAGGGCACGCTGGCTTCTCTGGTCCGGTGCGTCGAGGCCTGGGAGCCAGTGTTTTCTCCTGCTGCGGTCCTGTCCAGAGCTCTGGCACACCGTCTTGAAAAATACTCGCCTCGGTGTGCCGACGGAAGCTCACGCAGCGGAACACTGGCTCCCCTCCCTCGGTGCGCGCTCTTCTGGCCGACGAGGACTGGAAGCCAGCGAATGCCAGCAGTACTCTGTGACGAGCAAGGGCACGCTGGCTTCTCTGGTCCGGTGCGTCGAGGCCTGGGAGCCAGCGAATGCCAGCAATACTCTGACGAGCACGGGCACGCCGGCTCCCCTCCTCCGGTGCGCGTTCTTCAGGCCGAC
This sequence comes from Lepomis macrochirus, assembly GCA_024633595.2. Classification (NCBI taxonomy): domain Eukaryota; kingdom Metazoa; phylum Chordata; class Actinopteri; order Centrarchiformes; family Centrarchidae; genus Lepomis; species Lepomis macrochirus. The sequence continues at coordinate 4,117,943 of JALXJV020000013.1, forward strand.
GAGGACTGGAAGCCAGCGAATGCCAGCAGTACTCTGTGACGAGCAAGGGCACGCTGGCTTCTCTGGTCCGGTGCGTCGAGGCCTGGGAGCCAGTGTTTTCTCCTGCTGCGGTCCTGTCCAGAGCTCTGGCACACCTTCTTGAAAAATACTCACCTCGGTAGTGCGGCGGAAGCTCACGCAGCGGAACACTGGCTCCCTCCCTCGGTGCAGCGCTCTTCAGGCCGACTAGGACTGGAAGCCAGCGAATGCCAGCAGTACTCTGTGACGAGCAACGGCACGCTGGCTTCTCTGGTCCGGTGCGTCGAGGCCTGGGAGCCAGCGAATGCCAGCAATACTCTGACGAAGCACGGCACGCCGGCTCCCCTCCTCCGGTGCGCGTTCTTCAGGCCGACGAGGACTGGAAGCCAGCGAATGCCAGCAGTACTCTGTGACGAGCAAGGGCACGCTGGCTTCTCTGGTCCGGTGCGTCGAGGCCTGGGAGCCAGCGAATGCCAGCAATACTCTGACGAACGCAGGCACGCCGGCTCCCCTCCCTCGGTGCGCGTTCTTCAGGCCGACGAGGACTGGAAGCCAGCGAATGCCAGCAGTACTCTGTGACGAGCAAGGGCACGCTGGCTTCTCTGGTCCGGTGCGTCGAGGCCTGGGAGCCAGTGTTTTCTCCTGCTGCGGTCCTGTCCAGAGCTCTGGCACACCGTCTTGAAAAATACTCACCTCGGTGTGCCGACGGAAGCTCACGCAGCGGAACACTGGCTCCCCTCCCTCGGTGCGCGCTCTTCTGGCCGACGAGGACTGGAAGCCAGCGAATGCCAGCAGTACTCTGTGACGAGCAAGGGCACGCTGGCTTCTCTGGTCCGGTGCGTCGAGGCCCGGGAGCCAGCGAATGCCAGCAGTACTCTGTGACGAGCAAGGGCACGCTGGCTTCTCTGGTCCGGTGCGTCGAGGCCTGGGAGCCAGTGTTTTCTCCTGCTGCGGTCCTGTCCAGAGCTCTGGCACACCGTCTTGAAAAATACTCACCTCGGTGTGCCGACGGAAGCTCACGCAGCGGAACACTGGCTCCCCTCCCTCGGTGCGCGCTCTTCTGGCCGACGAGGACTGGAAGCCAGCGAATGCCAGCAGTACTCTGTGACGAGCAAGGGCACGCTGGCTTCTCTGGTCCGGTGCGTCGAGGCCCGGAAGCCAGTGTTTTCTCCTGCTGCGGTCCTGTCCAGAGCTCTGGCACACCTTCTTGAAAAATACTCACCTCGGTGTGCCGACGGAAGCTCACGCAGCGGAACACTGGCTCCCCTCCCTCGGTGCGCGCTCTTCTGGCCGACGAGGACTGGAAGCCAGCGAATGCCAGCAGTACTCTGTGACGAGCACGGGCACGCTGGCTTCTCTGGTCCGGTGCGTCGAGGCCTGGGAGCCAGCGAATGCCAGCAATACTCTGACGAGCACGGGCACGCCGGCTCCCTCCTCCGGTGCCGCGTTCTTCAGGCCGACGAGGACTGGAAGCCAGCGAATGCCAGCAGTACTCTGTGACGAGCAAGGGCACGCTGGCTTCTCTGGTCCGGTGCGTCGAGGCCTGGGAGCCAGTGTTTTCTCCTGCTGCGGTCCTGTCCAGAGCTCTGGCACACCTTCTTGAAAAATACTCACCTCGGTGTGCCGACGGAAGCTCACGCAGCGGAACACTGGCTCCCCTCCCTCGGTGCGCGCTCTTCAGGCCGACTAGGACTGGAAGCCAGCGAATGCCAGCAGTACTCTGTGACGAGCAAGGGCACGCTGGCTTCTCTGGTCCGGTGCGTCGAGGCCTGGGAGCCAGCGAATGCCAGCAATACTCTGACGAGCACGGGCACGCCGGCTCCCCTCCTCCGGTGCGCGTTCTTCAGGCCGACGAGGACTGGAAGCCAGCGAATGCCAGCAGTACTCTGACGAGCAAGGGCACGCTGGCTTCTCTGGTCCGGTGCGTCGAGGCCTGGGAGCCAGTGTTTTCTCCTGCTGCGGTCCTGTCCAGAGCTCTGGCACACCGTCTTGAAAAATACTCACCTCGATGTGCCGACGGAAGCTCACGCAGCGGAACACTGGCTCCCCTCCCTCGGTGCGCGCTCTTCTGGCCGATGAGGACTGGAAGCCAGCGAATGCCAGCAGTACTCTGTGACGAGCAAGGGCACGCTGGCTTCTCTGGTCCGGTGCGTCGAGGCCTGGGAGCCAGCGAATGCCAGCAATACTCTGACGAGCACGGGCACGCCGGCTCCCCTCCTTCGGTGCGCGTTCTTCAGGCCGACGAGGACTGGAAGCCAGCGAATGCCAGCAGTACTCTGACGAGCAAGGGCACGCTGGCTTCTCTGGTCCAGTGCGTCGAGGCCTGGGAGCCAGTGTTTTCTCCTGCTGCAGTCCTGTCCAGAGCTCTGGCACACCGTCTTGAAAAATACTCACCTCGGTGTGCCGACGGAAGCTCACGCAGCGGAACACTGGCTCCCCTCCCTCGGTGCGCGCTCTTCTGGCCGGCGAGGACTGGAAGCCAGCGAATGCCAGCAGTACTCTGTGACGAGCAAGGGCACGCTGGCTTCTCTGGTCCGGTGCGTCGAGGCCTGGGAGCCAGTGTTTTCTCCTGCTGCGGTCCTGTCCAGAGCTCTGGCACACCGTCTTGAAAAATACTCACCTCGGTGTGCCGACGGAAGCTCACGCAGCGGAACACTGGCTCCCCTGGAAGCCAGTGTTATCTCCTGCTGCGGTCCTGTCCAGAGCTCTGGCACACCGTCTTGAAAAATAGTCACCTCGGTGTGCCGACGGAAGCTCACGCAGCGGAACACTGGCTCCCCTCCCTCGGTGCGCGCTCTTCAGGCCGACGAGGACTGGAAGCCAGCGAATGCCAGCGATACTCTGACGAGCACGGGCACGCTGGCTTCTCTGGTCCGGTGCGTCGAGGCCTGGAAGCCAGTGTTTTCTCCTGCTGCGGTCCTGTCCAGAGCTCTGGCACACCGTCTTGAAAAATAGTCACCTCGGTGTGCCGACGGAAGCTCTCGCAGCGGAACACTGGCTCCCCTCCTCCTGTGCGCTCTTCTGGCCGGCGAGGACTGGAAGCCAGCGAATGCCAGCGATACTCTGGCGAGCACGGCACGCTGGCTTCCCTGGTCCGGTGCGTCGAGGCCTGGAAGCCAGTGTTTTCTCCTGCTGCGGTCCTGTCCAGAGCTCTGGCACACCGTCTTGAAAAATACTCACCTCGGTGTGCCGACGGAAGCTCACGCATCGGAACACTGGCTCCCCTCCCTCGGTGCAGCTCTTCTGGCCGGCGAGGACTGGAAGCCAGCGAATGCCAGCGATACTCTGGCGAAGCACGGACGCGCTGGCTTCTCTGGTCCGATGCGTCGAGGCCCGGAAGCCAGCGAATGCCAGCAATACTCTGACGAGCACGGGCACGCTGGCTCCCCTCCTCCTGTGCGCGTTCTTCAGGCCGACGAGGACTGGAAGCCAGCGAATGCCAGCAATACTCTGACGAGCACGGGCACGTTCGCTTCCCTGGTCCGGTGCGTCGAGGCCTGGAAGCCAGTGTTTTCTCCTGCTGCGGTCCTGTCCAGAGCTCTGGCACACCGTCTTGAAAAATAGTCACCTCGGTGTGCCGACGGAAGCTCACGCAGCGGAACACTGGCTCCCCTCCCTCGGTGCGCGCTCTTCAGGCCGACGAGGACTGGAAGCCAGCGAATGCCAGCGATACTCTGGCGAAGCACGGCGCGCTGGCTTCTCTGGTCCGGTGCGTCGAGGCCTGGAAGCCAGTGTTTTCTCCTGCTGCGGTCCTGTCCAGAGCTCTGGCACACCGTCTTGAAAAATAGTCACCTCGGTGTGCCGACGGAAGCTCTCGCAGCGGAACACTGGCTCCCCTCCTCCTGTGCGCGCTCTTCTGGCCGACGAGGACTGGAAGCCAGCGAATGCCAGCGATACTCTGACGAGCACGGGCACGCTGGCTTCCCTGGTCCGGTGCGTCGAGGCCTGGAAGCCAGTGTTTTCTCCTGCTGCGGTCCTGTCCAGAGCTCTGGCACACCGTCTTGAAAAATAGTCACCTCAGTGTGCCGACGGAAGCTCACGCAGCGGAACACTGGCTCCCCTCCTCCTGTGTGCGTTCTTCAGGCCGACGAGGACTGGAAGCCAGCGAATGCCAGCACAATTTAATTTGTTAATTAATTATTTTGTTATTTAATTACATGTAATTTAATTTAATTTATAACGGGTAAATGCACAACATAAAAAATATTCCAATAAAAAATAAACCCAAAACCAAGCCAAATGTCAAAGACCAAAACCCGACACAACAGTCCCCTCTAGTGGGAAATAACTTTCTTACCTTTACAATGATACAACTCCAACCCTCTGCAATTCTACAGGAGCCCGTCACCACCCTCTGATCGGAGCAGCTGTGTGTTGAAAGGTTTCCGGTGAGACACCACCCTCGAATGGCAGACTGTGTGACCAAGAGCTGTGACTTCGTATCCTCCAACCAGCCCAGTGACCTATCAGGAAATGCAAGCCATAAAACCATTAAACCACTCAGTTGTGACAGCTGCTCTCACCCAGTGCCATTTATCTAACCCCTGCCATAAAACCATTCAAACCACTCAGTCGTGACAGCTGCTCTCACTGCTGTCCGTTCATCCAACCCAGGCCATAAACCATTAAACCACTCAGTCGTGACAGCTGCTCTCACCCAGGGCCATTCGTCCAACCCAGGCCATAAACCTTAGTCGTGACAGCTGCTCTCACCCAGGGCCATTCGTCCAACCCAGGTCGTAAAACCATTAAACCACTCAGTCTGACAGTTGCTCTCACCCAGGGCCATTCGTCCAACCCAGGTCATAAAACCATTAAACCACTCAGTTAGTGCACTCACTCCAGGGGCCATAAACCACTCAGTCGCTAAGACTACACGAGCCATAAAAGACTGACCATTTCAAAGCTGCCAACAGCGGCTGAATCATCCTACTCGGCTAAGCCCAGGAGGCTATTTAAACCCAGCCCTCAACAGCTGAAGTCCTAAGAAACACAGCAGTGGGGTATGCTGCGTGGTGGAGAGTAGTTTAAGTGACCTCATGGCAGTGTCAAGGAGTTTCTAAAAAGACACGTGAGCTAAGGATAGACTATATGATGGCGCATAATATCCCTCTACAAAAAAAAGGGGAGACAATTTGTCTTACCGGCGAAATGACAAGGGAGCCATGTATTTCCAACGTGAGGATACAGACCTAGAGGAAATGTATACAGACCCAAGGGGATCTGTATCCAGCACTTAATTTAATGTAATTTAGTTTATAAGTAATTATTTAGTTATTTAATTTAATGTAATGTAATTTAATTTAATTTATAACGGGTACAATGCACAACATATGTACTATGTACTGTGCCAGATTTAACAGAAAGCTAATGACCAAATTTAGTCCCTGGGCAGGGACCAATAGCGCGCAAAATATTCCAATAAAAAATACGTATCCCAAAAACAGGCCTTACATTTCATAAAGATATAGATAAAAGTCAACCAATTCAAATCAGCCAAATTTTTCCTTGTTTTATTTTTTTATAGAACTTTATTTTTTGTACAACAACATGTACAGACATGAAAGAACACCTATTCCCAAGCCTGGCAATTCTAACAATAGTCACAGTCGGTGCACAAAAAAAAATAGAAGAAATAATTAATTAATTAATTAAGATAAAATAAATAGAAAAGAAGGAAGGCATGTTAATTGATGGTTACACACAAAATAAAGTATATAGGATAAATACATTTCAGTGAAAATGAATTAAAAAAAATAAATAAAGCCAAAGTTAAATATTAAGAGGCTGATGGTAGGGTGGGGGTGATCTCAGCAGCACTAAGAGAGGAAAAATGAGAGATAAATGGTTCCCAAACCAGGCAAAACTTCTGTTGCTTTCCATCCCTCAAATACCTAATTTTTTCAAGGTGAATGAAGCTCATAATGTCATGTACCCAGTAAATGGATCAGCCAAATTTAACAAACAAAAAACATTGACATTTTGTTACGTAATTTAATACAATTTAATTTGTTAATTAATTATTTTGTTATTTAATTACATGTAATTTAATTTAATTTATAACGGGTAAATGCACAACATAAAAAATATTCCAATAAAAAATAAACCCAAAACCAAGCCAAATGTCAAAGACCAAAACCTGACACAACAGTCCCCTCTAGTGGGAAATAACTTTCTTACCTTTACATTGATACAACTCCAGCCCTCTGCAATTCGGCTGTGGCTGTGTGTTGAAAGGTTTCCAGTGAGACACCACCCTCGAATGGCAGACTGTGTGATCAGGGGAGCTGTATTTATACTCCCGACCAAGAGCTGTGACTCCGTATCCTCCAACCAGCCCAGTGAGCTATTGTATATCAAGGAACCCATGCCATAAAACCATTAAACCACTTAGTCGTGACAGCTGCTCTCACTGTGGTCAGTTCATCCAACCCCGGCCATAAAACCATTAAACCACTTAGTGTGACAGCTGCTCTCACCCAGGGCCATTCGTCCAACCCAGGCCATAAACCATTAATCCACTTAGTGTGACAGCTGCTCTCACCCAGGGCCATTCGTCCAACCCAGGCCATAAACCATTAAACCACTTACTGTGACAGCTGCTCTCACCCAGGGCCATTCGTCCAACCCAGGTCATAAACCATTAAACCACTCAGTCTGACAGCTGCTCTCACCCAGGGCCATTCGTCCAACCCAGGTCATAAAACCATTAAACCACTCAGTTAGTGCACTCACTCCAGGGGCCATAAACCACTCAGTCGCTAAGACTACACGAGCCATAAAAGACTGACCATTTCAAAGCTGCCAACAGCGGCTGAATCATCCTACTCGGCTAAGCCCAGGAGGCTATTTAAACCCAGCCCTCAACAGCTGAAGTCCTAAGAAACACAGCAGTGGGGTATGCTGCGTGGTGGAGAGTAGTTTAAGTGACCTCATGGCAGTGTCAAGGAGTTTCTAAAAAGACACGTGAGCTAAGGATAGACTATATGATGGCGCACAGATATCCCTCTACAAAAAAAAGGGGAGACAATTTGTCTTACCGGCGAAATGACAAGGGAGCCATGTATTTCCAACGTGAGGATACAGACCTAGAGGAAATGTATACAGACCCAAGGGGATCTGTACCCTCGCCCATGCGCAACCTACAGTTGAGAATGTGGTACGAAACACGGGGTACGTCTTACCACAAGCCACAAGCCTTTGCTGGACAATGTCGAAATGGGCCCCACGGACGCGGGCCGCAGCAAGCTAGTCATACAGCGAGGCCGTCGCCCCGCAATCTCGGTGGACACAGAATAGGGTCAAGCTTTCACACGTCAACCTTTTCCTTGACGAAGATGCAACGGCGTAGACCAAGAGAGGGGACGCTACAAGCCTCCAGCACAGAACCCGTCAACAAGCGACGCAAAATTAGCGACAATGCCGCTACCACCAGCGTAGACCGATCCTTTACAGCAACCAGCGGTCGACACAAGGGTCGTCCAGACCGCAGGATGAGGGCAGAACCCAGGAGAGTCGAGACTGCTCCACACAACCCTGGAATGCGTAGACCGCACAAGTCCTCCACTCATAATCAGAGAGACGCCACAGAGAGCGTGGACAACAAGAATGACTCTGAACACAAGAAATGCAGTGCAGGCGACTACAGCCAGAAGCAGGCTACTGTGCATCAACAGTGTGGACGTTCATACTCGGCACATCGAGGGACCAGGAAGCAATCCTGGAAGACTGCGCGACGTTGTAAAGAGGCCAACGTGCCCAAAGGAAGTGGCAGCAAAGATAGCGCCGAAGAAAGTGACTGTTCCAGCTGCTCCACGCGCTCCACAAGCAGCAGCAGCAGCACCCCGCTCTCTGAACGAGCTGTCAGCTATGAGGACCTCACGTCCACTCACACGGAGCAGGTGGAAAGTCAAGGGTCTCCCGTGCGTATGTCCCATACACTGCTGGCTATGGTGAAAAAATTGATGTCATGCTGCACCTGCACCAATACATTCAATAGGGACGTGGTCTGTCACGAATACCTGATTCAGCTCAACAGACCCATCCAATGTGCTTGTGGCTGTGTGATGTGCACAATATGTTATCGTAAGCAAGGAGGATGCCGAGTGCACAACGTAATATCCACACGCGGGCTAGTCAACGCAACAGCCAACGCTCTAGCTGGTTTTCCCGAGCTCAAGAAACAGGGAGACTGGGATATCCATCTTGAGACAAATGACATTTTCCAGTCTGAGGGAAAACACAACGATCATGTGCAGAGCATCATGGGTCGCGAGCATGCTCCCGATGACCACGAGCTGCAAAGTGGTAGGTGTACGCTGTTTACTATCTACTTGGCACGTTGTCAGCGAATGTACCTCGACTAACTGCGTTTGTCTTCGCCACACAGCTTTCAACCATCTCATCGCCATGGATGACAAGATTTCGTTCAAGTACTGGACAAACGAAACAATGCCGGCGCAAGTGGCCCACAGATACGTGTGCATACCTCACGTACCGGGTTTCTGGGATCATGTGTTGGTGGGAACCCGGACTCCACCCAACACGGAAAAGATGATAGGTCCCGATTACTATTTGCCAAAGTTGTTCAATGTGGCACTCGGAAGTCACAGATTTCACTGGTGCTGTTTTGTGTTGAAGACACAGATCATCTTGGCTATGTGGTGCACTACGATCACCACCGGGGTGCAGAGAGTGTTCCCGCTGGTTGATAACGCGTTGAAGAGGCTCACTGAGAACACAAACTTTAGAAGGATGGTGTTCTATCTCTCTAGGTGGTTCACTGCCCAGTACGTGTCACCGGCAGCCAGGCAGCTCAAAGTGGTATTGGATTGCAAACCCTCTGAAGGTACTCTGGTCCACCTGATAGCTACATTGGCCTTGGGGTGTGGGATGGAAAGCGTACACCCGTCCTCATACAAAGGAGGTCCGCTAACGATTACAGGCATTACGCATTGGACACTGAGACCGCCAACGCGCTGTTGACACGTCCCCCCGACGGCACTGAAGCGGGTGCTCACATTAACATTGTCGATGCGTTCAACCGCTTTAACGGGTCTGATGTCGGTCTCCCGTATATATACACTGGCACACAGTATTTCAGTTACAACTAGCGCAACCCGTGCCAGACACCTACCTACACGGTCCATTTACACGTGAGGGACATACACTGTGTACCTCTTACATACATACGTGTGTCGGACATATGAATTGTACACACGTTCCTTCCTGATCAGTAAGCGTTATGTTTGTGAGTTTATTGCATATTTTTACATGCATGATGCATCTACCTCAGTTTTCTACTAACACAGTTGTGTGTTGTACGCATGTACTCGTGTACTGCAGGGTCTATGTTTTCAGTTGTGCAAAATAAAGCGTGTCTTGTGCATACATCATGTGGTTGTGTCTGTTACTCACTTGTGGACAAAAGGTTTGAAAAAGGTTTTACACAATAGATATTTGGTTGGTAATACACAGAAATACATACATCATGTGGTTGTGTCTGTTACTCACTTGTGGACAAAAGGTTTGAAAAAGGTTTTACACAATGGATATTTGGTTGGTAATACACAGAAATACATACACTCAGGGGTATCCAGTCGGCTTTATGATACAAAGCTCCCCACGCGTGAACCTGCACAGTTGTCCAGTTGCTTTATCACAGCGTTGGTCCTTTCGGACCCAGCCGGACTATCTGGTTGGCAGCACGAAGCTAAGGTTGGAATAGTCAGGAGTAATCTTCCGCATGTGACTTGCCCAACCCTACGCACAAACTATGTGCTTCAGAACATCCCACCGTAGAGTGACAGTGTGACCGATGCATCCAACCAGCGTTAGAGCCAAAGCGAATAAAGTCTAGAGAATTCAGACATTTAAACACCTAGACCTAGGTTTATGTTCAAGTGACACATTGAGACATTATGGCTGTGCAGGAATACCTGACTAAATGGAACCAAAGTCATCTGAGTGACACACTGGGGAATCTCAGCTTCGAAGTGTTTCTAGGCATGTCGCATAAACACGTGATGGCCGAATACGGAGAACGTTTCACTGGGCAACATCACAACCTGCGTAGTACTCTACGAAAGGTGCTGATGCACAAACCCTCGGAGGATCGAACTGAATCTATTCTGCCCGCTCCGCGAAAAACGAGAGCCTCGGCGCTACGCACGCTAACCCTTAAACTAAAAGGGCTCTCCGTGAAGGAGAGAAGAAGAAGACAGTTCAAGTCTGTGTCCCCCGCCAGAGACAACCCTCCCGCTGCCACCCGCAGGAACCGTGTCTCTGTGAAGGATCGACTGGGCGTAAGTAGAAGACTGTTCGACTCTGTGTCCCCCGCCAGAGACAACCGTCCCGCGGCCACCCGCAGGAACCGTGTCTCCGTGAAGGATCGACTGGGCGTAAGGAGAAGACTGTTCCACTCTGTGTCCCCCGCCAGAGACAACCTTCCCGCGGCCACCCGCAGGAACCGTGTCTCCGCGAAGGATCGACTGGGCCTACCTGTTGACAACAGGAGCAGAAAGAGGCGTTTACGACGACCGAGGTCTTTGCGCCGAGTACACAATTTAGACTCTGAGGGTACCGACGTGCACAAGCGCAGTTATTGAGCCATGTGCGAGCGAGGTTATTCTCCTTGAAGCGGGTCCAGAGCTAACGCTTACAGACAGACCTCTCCTGTGTAACCATTTCAATGTTCTGGTTCTAACACATTTTCAGACTGGCTGGTGTGGTGGGCTGTTTCATTGTCTTGTGCAAATAAAAACGTGTGTACACAATTAACTGACTTCCCAAGTTTATTTTCCATGTGTTCCCACATTACATACATACATACATACATACATACATACATACATACATACAGACAGACACATACTCCACACCCTACACAGAATACAACTGTGTGTTGCGGTGGGTTTTAAATGAACGTGTATACAAAGGTAGACAACATTAGACTGTCTTTCCGTGTACTGCAGGCGCGTGTAGTATCCGTAGAGCGCGGATCAGAGTTATAGCCCACTCCCCGTGGGACAACCGAACCCGAACGTCGCTTCGTTCCGCTCAAAAGAGGGCTCCTCCCCACCATCCCCACACCGGGCTCCAGGATGGTGGATGATATACGAACGGGGGCTGCTCGTCCGCGTACCGTCCCCACGTTGGCCACCGGGCCGGTGGCTGCCTGACCTCGTGTTTGTAGAAGCACTTAGAACCGAAACGGCAAGTTCCGCGACCCTCATTGAAGTATCGGCACGGTTTGTCGGCCATGTAATCCATGTATTTCCGGATCAGTTTCTGCTTCTCGGCTTTGTCCTCGACCCAGTAATCGCTGGGTATGAAAAAGTGCGACGTGCCTCGACACACTGGGCAGGATTTGACTTTTTTCCCATCCGGACATATGACCTTCCTCCACGTACGGATGCACTCCAGACAGCAGCAGTGTCTACAGTTGGGCAGAATTCCGAATCGCCGCTCCCTCGGATTGGCCTTGTCAAACACCACATCCATGCACACGCTACACTCCATGTCTTTACTGCACCGGATGGCGAGCGACTTGTCTTCTGAGCGCTGTCCCTCCACCATTACGTTTTCTCCCCAAGCACGCTTTAACCGGTCCTTTATCGCTAACGCAGCTGTCTCCATTGCCGAGAACTCCAACCGTGGCCCAGGTATCCGTGTGTTCAGAGGCAGTTCACCGTTCGCTATTGTCGTCTTACACCGTGTATACAGTGTTACGTGTGGGAAACACACACACACACATACACACTGCCCCTCAATACTCATCCTCGCTCTCTATGTTGGACTCGTAACACTCTGCGGGAAAGACGGGCTTTGTCGCGTTGACATCGGTTCCCTTGAAGGGTTTGTTACGCGACAGCCCCCCCGTGCTAAAATGGTGCTCTGCCAGGCTTGGATATTGTTTTACCGTGTTTGTTACTTTGCACCGGTGCCCGTTGCTCGGTCCGGTCGATCGCTCGCTGCTGCTGCTGCTGCTGCTGCTGCTGCTGCGGGTCATGCTGCTGAGGTGGATGCTGCTCAAGTTCTATAGTCGGTAGCCGCTGAAGAAGACAACCCGGGAAGCCGCTCGCAAAGTTGCCCTCTGGGGCAGGTGGAGCTGAAGGGTAGTTGCTACACACTCTGGTCTCGAGCCAGCTTGCGGGTGCGTCCACTAAAGAGGCGTCGCGTGTTTCGCTGAGTTCCCAGTGAGACCTGCCCATCAAGCCGGCACACGTGAAACCTTCTCGGACGTATGTCGCGGGGCAGGCGGTGCTCATGCAGTAACGGAACAACAGATATACGTAGTATCTGGAGAGTTTGCGAGCCTCCGTGGATATCTGGTCAGCTATAGGCGCTTCGTGACCCGTCGTGCTCTTGCACTCCAGCCGGTGGAGAGACTCTAGATCCGCCCTGGGTACGTACAGCGTGTCGGCCCTCTGCCACATATCGCGTAAGAGCTGCAACGTGAGCTGGAGTGTACCTCCGTCATCGAACGCTGTGTCCTGCAGTAACCCCGTAGCAGGGGCACCCGCCACAATCAGACACTCAAAGAGAGAGACGGACGCGTGCTCGGAGAACACTACCTCCCTACGGGCCGAACCGTACATCTCCTATTTAACCACCTCAGGCGAGGACGGCCCGTGTGTTGTAAGACGCCTTGCGGTTCGAACTAGATGGCGCAGGCGAGGAGTCCCGAGAGCGGCGCAGAACGGTTGCTCAAACTGATAGACAGCCACAATCTCTATCACGTTAAGACTTTGTGCTACGACGACGTACAAGGCGTGCTCGCTTGGCTCGGGATTCGATGTCACGCCGCGCACGGGGAGGACACCGTGACGGTATTGCAAAGGTGTCTCGAATCCAGTGGGCTCACGGGCGTCGGACTGACGAGTATCACTGAGGTACCTAACACGGAGGACAAAGATCGCCTACTGGTGTACATAAAACCTGGCCAGTGCAACCCGGAGCGGACCTGTGGCTCCATCGTGCTGTTCCGCGTGATTCGATGGAATAAGAAAGCCCCACCCTCTGCGTCTACGAACACGATGATCGAGCGTGCACGTGCAATACGCTTGATTCCCCAGAGCATTCTATTCCCCAAGTTCGCCGCGGGTTGTTTTCCTCAGCGACGTAGCGCCGAACCTCGGCAGCAGCAGCAGCAAGTTAACCCCAAACCTCAGCAGCCTTATCCGGTGATAGACGGCTTCTTGCCCCTGCAATATAACACGGTCAAACCCAGAACAGATACCGTGACAACAGACACATTCGGACGAAAATACGAGCCTCTACGGTGTACCGCAGAGGCCGACCCGTGGAGCTTGTACGCGGACGTCGAGAACGTAGCGGGAACCCGGGACTCCACGACATGTGACTTTGACATAGAACCACTGATAACCACGCCGAACACGGTGATGGGACGCGGAGGCTTCAGGTTGACCGTTCCGATCTCCAGTGAGCTCGTGGTGAAAACCAATCTGTTTCCAGAAATGGTGGACTGGAGTGTTCCTTTCATAGCCGAGGAATTCGATCGCTACGCGCACATCGCCTCTCAGGTGGAAGAGATCATGATCGGCGTCTCGATAAAACACCCCAACGTCCTGCGTACGTTCGGAGGTTTTTGGTGTGACATTCCCGGCTACCAGTTGGGAGGCAGAGGCGTGCTCGTGATGGAGAGGGCCCTGTGCTCGCTGCAGGAGTTTGTCGGCTTGTACGTCAAGAACACCTCCGTCCTACCCGCCGTGGAACTAGACACCCTCAGAGGGCTGGATCACTTGAGATCGAGAGCCATCCAGCATCGGGACTTCACGTACAGGAACGTGTTGGTCTGTTCCCAGCCCGAGAGAAAGCCCTTGCCGTTCGCTTTCAAGATAAGCGACTTTGGCACGGCGTGCAACTTCTCCACCTCGGATCAGCCGCGGGGCAACCGCACAAACATGGCGCCCGAGGTGCTCTGAACGCCGCCGCCGGCAGCGACATATTCAGCTGGTACTGCGTGATGTGGGAGCTGTACAACGGATCGCCCTTGGTGGACTACAAGGACCGAATATCCAAGTCGGGATATTGTAAGCGGACGTACGCTGAGAATCTGTCTGACCTGGTCGGCGTGTACAGTCCGACCGAGGACACGGCGTTCACGCACGGGCACGCACGCTTTATGCCACACACAAAGACAGAAGGCCCACGGTGGAGGAGATAGACGCCAAGCTCAACGCCATGGGTAACAGCATACAGGACAAGCAGTTTGTCTCCATGGGAAAGCTATGCATCACGCTGTTCCCTCAAGAGAGGTGGTCTCCGTCCGAACTGCTGAACCTGAATCGATACAAGTGTTTGAGTGAGGACGTCGGCCCCGAGCGGTCGCCCGCCTCTCGGATGCCCCTGTCCGTACGGGCGGGCGAGTATAGGCCGAGCGACATCATAGTCAAGCTGGCGACTGCGTGCCGAGGGACTGGTGACAAACGCGTCTGCGGCGGGATCCCCCGTCACGGCGTTCGATACCATGTCTAAAAGGTACTACGGCATAGACCTCACGAGGTTGGCTCCTGGCTTTATCCAGCCCTACGAGTGGTACCGGAAGAAGGTAGAAAAGCTCAAGGCGTTATATGATAGCAAGTATAATAGAACGCAAGAGAAACGCAAGAGTTGTGACACCCAGACCCCCGTGGAGGCAAGACGCTCGAGGCTAGAGGACTAGAGGACAACGGGTGGTCTGGATCGTACATTACTACGCACGCTGGTTAAGAATATAGTCATGAGAATGAAAGTCAGGGTATTCGGATCATCGAGGCTTCAAGTAACAACGTTGGATTGCGCACAAGGTTTCATCAAGGTCATTCTCAATACCTCTGCGCTCTCTGGGATCACGAGCGTAGATCAACTGGACCACTCGATCTTGATCCCCGCCACAGACCCGGGGACTGATCGACCGGACCGTTCGCTACAAACCGAGGACAGCGTGTACTTTACGCACGACGCGGTTACCGGGTCCAAGTGGGCCCCTGTCATAATGTTCACAAAACTCAGGAAACGGGGAGCCGTGGCCGATTTCACCTTCACCTTTTACAAGATGACAATCCTCCTGGTTATACTGAACCAACGGGGTTTCGTAAAGTCTCTCAGTCAACTCTTCCGGGACGTGGCAACGCTGAGTGTGACTGACTACTAACGTGGTCCGCTTTGACACAGACTCAGTTTTACGAGGCACACAAAGCGGTGGTTTTGAGCAAAGATCTTCTAACTGAGACCCACACACGCTGCTAGCCAGCACCTCTAAATGTCGTATCATCACAAACACTTCTAATAGAACCGATTGTGACAGCAAGGCACTGTACCTTCAGCGTTGTTTCATAAAGCACTGCGCAATGTGAAAAAGGGTCTTGGACAAAGGGTTGTGAATCTGTACATCTGTGACTTTGTGTGTTTCTGTATTGTCTGTGTCACATACTTTTATATACTTTTATATAATGTATCATAATGTATTACATATTCATATATTGTATGGTATACAACGGAAACGCAAACACGCCATCAAGCGAGCAATGCCTATCATTTCTTAACAAAATACCTGTCCAGAGTGTTAAGTACAAGAGGCTTGGGTGCCCCCGCTGTACGCTCGGGATTCGAATACGTAGGTGACGGTACCAGGGGAGAGCGAGGTTCTTCTAACTGAGACACACACACGCTGCTAGCCAGCACCTCTTAATATCTTATCATCACAAACGCTTCTAATAGAACTGAATGTGACAGCAAGGCACTGCACCTTCAGCGTTGTTTCATAAAGCCCTGCGCAATGTGAAAAATGGTCTTGGACAAAGGGTTGTGAATCTGTACATCTGTGACTTTGTGTGTTTCTGTATTGTCTGTCTCATGTAATAAATGTTTGGGCCAAGTACCGTCGTCTGTAGTGACTGTCTCAAAAGGAGGAAAGGAAAGACACAGAACATCGTGACACTTACTGGTTGACATACTTTTATATAATGTATCGTAATGTATTACATATTCATATATTGTATGGTATACAATGGACACGCAAACACTCCATCAAGCGAGCAATGCCTATCATTTCTTAACAAAATACCTGTCCAGAGTGTTAAGTACAAGAGGCTTGGGTGCCCCCGCTTTACGCTCGGGATTCAAATACGTAGGTGACGGTACCAGGGGAGAGCAAGGTTCTTCTAACTGAGGCACACACACGCTGCTAGCCAGCCCCTCTAAATATCGTATCATACAAGAGCTCTGGGGCCCAGGTACACGCCGCTTCTTTTCACTGTTTGGGAAGACATGATGAGAACAACTCTCACATACAAACAATATCGTCGTTATCCTCACTCTGATCAGAGTCGGTTTCACAGGCGCGGGAACTTCTTTCGGCGAGGTCGTGTAGTTAAAGTCCGATTCGCGATCAGAATCCTCCTCGGACGGGTCTGCAGCAGACTCGGTTGATTCTTCCAGATCCCCTTTGGCTAGTTACACCTCTTCACGGGCACACTGTCCCTTTCCCTCGTGATCAGATTCCCTTCGTTGAAGGGTGGGCCGCGGCACTCGACTGGTTTTCACTTTCGCAGGTGAAACACGAGGGCTCCGAAGTGGCGATGCGGTAGTAGTGTTCAGCCGGCGACCGGCCGGTTCTTGCCGCTCGAGGGATCCCCCAGACTCTGTTTTGCTGAATTTCTTCTTTCTCGGCGTGTTGTCCAGCCTGCCCCTTTGAATCCTTGCAAACGCTATACGTTCCTCCTCAAAGTCGGAGTCGCTCCTGCAGGCTGCAGAGCGAATGCTTGCCCCTCGTTTCCTCTCCTCGCCGTCCTCAGAGTCATTGATGTCGGGGAGCTTTCTTTTGTGTGAAGGGGAATCCCGATTGGGGGTCTGTGTGTTCTGAGCACCCTCGTCGCGTTGCCCTTTAGCACGGGTTGCGTGTTCTCTGTCAGAGGCCCGGACAGACTCGTCCTTAACCACCTTGGCACTCCTGCTAGGCTCACCGCCGGGCCGACGGTCCTCCTTTTGAGTCCTCTTTCGACGTTTAACACGCTTTAAATCGAGCTCCGTCACCTGATTCTTGTCATCAGAGTCGGACTGTATTGTATTGTATTGGGTCTGTATTGTGCGCTTATACCCCCGAGCGTCCTCTCTCCGACCGTTACGCGTGGGCTCGGGCGAGCGCTCGTCTTCTTCAGACTCTGAACGTAACACGCGCTTATACTTGCATCCCCGCTTGACCTGCTCCGCTTTACTACACTTGGCCTTTTCCGACCATCTTCTGACCCGCGCACAGAATCCGTCCTCGGTGTTCTCCTCGTCGCTGCTATATTCCTCCTCGATAGGTCCGTCGTCTATGAAACCGTCGCCGTAATCGTATTCGTCAAGACTCTCGCTGTTGTCGTAGTTCATCGTATCATCCAAATCTTCACCACGTTCTTCATAGTCCTCTTCTTCGTCGCGAAACTCTTCCTCATCGCTGTACGCTTCCTCTGCCTCGCTCAGCCAAGGGCGTTCCGTGTCCTGACACGTGCTGCGCACGCGGGTCTTGTTGCTCTCGGAGACGGATGACATAGTGGCTGGACACGTGTCCCTCTTAGACGCCTTCTTAGCGCGTTTGCCAACGCCTTCGGTAGCAGAGTGCTTCTTCTTGTAGGGTGTCGGCGGCCGGTCCTGGAAAGACGTGAGTATTTTGCGTCTCCAGTTGTCGGTGGACGTCGCCTCTAAGCAATCCACCAGAGCCTTACTGAGTCTGTCCTGCAGCCCGTGACTCTGGAGTACATTGACTACGGTTCGGTTGTCAGTGACCCACTCTCGAAGGATGGCGCCGTGTCTTTTGTCCAGAAGGGCGTTATCCAACCCCAGGAGAGCGCAAATGGCCTCTCTCCTGAGCTCGTCTTCTTTCAACCAGGGTTCGCACAGCAGCAGCGTGGACATGTTCTTGATCCATTTCGAAAGCGGAATACACTCCGGTGTCGCGATGGAATACAGACTGGCGTCCTTTGCAATGACAGCGTCCGCGGACCGGTCTTCGCTGCGCTCGTTGACCTGGGTGTCCTCGGCGTCCTCGACCTCAGCCTCTCGGGCTTCGTTAGACTGTGGGGAGAATGATTCGCTCTGTGGCTCGAATCGCTCCCCTTCTCCGGCCTTCAGCTCTTTCTTTAGTTTGTTGTGATGCGTGCGGAGTTTTAGAAAGAGCACCTTAGCCTTGACAGACATCTGTGCCATCTCCTTACCCTTGATCTTACCGGTGGCACGTTTGACCAGGGCGTGCCACTTCTTCTGCGCTTTGGACACCTCATCCTGAGCCCGATATTGCGACATCTCTTCACGCACAGAGCTCACTCGCTCGTTGTCGTTACCGTACATATATCGAGCGTACGTGCACACGACAGCGGTCAACTCGGCCCAGTCCGTTCTCATCTGTTCCTTCACCATACCGACACGCTTCTTCCTTACGGTCGCATGTATTACGTTGTCAGGCGCCTTCCACACCTTCAGGTATTCTGCCACTTTCTCAATCGGGCAGTACAGAAGCTCAGCCACAGCGAACGCGTTGGGGATCCTGCCGGCCATGAATTTAATGGCCAGTTCCACCACCTCGACCATGACAGGGTCCAGGATCATGCTCTCCACGTGCTTGGGTACGTAATTGCACCAGCTGCTTGGATTCACACGCTTGGTGAACGCCTTCAAGGCGGGATTGTAAATCTCCTGATACATGTCCGGTCCGGTAATGAAGGTCTCCCTCGCCAGTTCCTTTAGCGTGTCATTCCAGCAACTCACAAGCTCCCCGTTGCCCTTCATGCAACACTGCTTAACGGCCCTGCAGAACCTTAGAGTGGTAGATACATAAAGTGCAGGAACCTGAGCCTGGCCCTTTCGCAAAGAGACAACCGGCACAATGTTCACTCGTTTCCCTCTCCTCCTAAAGTAGACGGTGGGAGTGCCGCCGTTCTCATAGCGGAAGCGCTTCAGATCACAAACAACTTGGTGTTCCGTGAAACAATCCGCGCTAGCCTCGCGGGTCTTCTTCGGCGTGTCGGCCGAAGAGGCCGTGCCTAGCGCACAGCACATGGGCTGTATGTCTTCCGCGTGAGAGGCCGGCACCTCGTTGTTGCCCTGGACAGACGTGTCGGTGCGCAGCAGCTGGAAAGGTCGGATTTGTTGAAAGGAAGGCGTGAGCGCCGCCGAGTGCGTGGGCACCTCCAGGGCCATGTCCCAAAACTCAAACCTGTCACATGTTACCCTTTTCAGTACCTTTAGACTATCAAGTCCAGGAACAAACAGTACCTCTTGCACAAAGTACGACTTCCCGTCAGTCTTTGCGGGCGTGGGGAGAACAACGGTGTAGGTTCCCAGCATGGACCTGCTGCTGTCGCAGAGGACTAGGTTGTATTTGTCAGAGTACTGCGTGACCACCGGAATCACCCTCTTGCCGGTGGTACTTATAAGCTCTTTATTTGGCACATACAGGCCCGTGTAGTTACCGTGTGCTAGCAGCACGTGTTTGAGGCCAGCCTTGTCCACGCTTGCCATAGATTCTAACTCGTTACCACCTTCAATGTCCACCAGGTCCATCAACGCAAGCAGTAGTGGACGAGAAGGTTTTTGTTGTATGACGTCCACGTCCCGAATGACCATGTCCCTGATAGTCCTATACACGGTTTTCGGTTTGCAAGTTTTCTCTCTTTCGGACAATTCCTCTTGCTTGGAAGTCATCAGATCAACAACTGTATTCAACAGTCCTTCTGTACTTCCACAGCTGAAAACGGCTTTGTAAGCCGAGGTCCGATACCACGGAGGGTGTTCTGTCACAATGAACGTTGGTTTTCTGTCCTCCATGATGACGCCTTCAGTAAGGCAACTCGGTTTCCAGTGACACCAGACACTAGTCTTATGTCTCGACCAGACTGTGCAACAAGCCCAGTGTAGGCTACGGTCTACGATTGGAGACAGCCGCGTGCCTCTCAGAGCCTGGCAGATAGTGAACTTAAGGCTTTCCCATCCAGCTGTGGTTGGAGCAAGCAGAGCTTGTAATCATCCAACCCGAGGCTCCCTCTCAGCTCATTCCACTTGGCCATAAATGTCCAGCTGCTCTCAGTTCAAGTGAACTATCCCACAGGGGCACGAATGTCCAACGGCGGATCTGAAAGCAAACCAGAGGTTCGTAAAAATCAAACAGCGGAAAGTTCAGGTAAACTATCCCACAGGGGCCTGAACGCCCAACAGCTGCTCTCAGTTCAAAGTAAACTCTCCCACAGGACCATAAATTCCCAACGGGCGGCTCTGAGAGCAAACCACTCAGAGAGGCTCGTAAAACTCAAACAGCGGAACGTTCAGGTATACTATCCCACAGGGGCCTGGATGTCAAAGAGTTGTTCTCTGTTCAAGTGAAATATCACACAGGGCCATAAATGGCCACTAAAGTAAAGTATCACACAGGGCCATAAATGTCCAGCAGCTGCTGTCAGTTCAAGTAAAGTATCACACAGTGCCATAAATGTCCAGCAGCTGCTGTCGGTTCAAATAAAGTATCACACAGTGCCATAAATGTCCATTCAAGTACAGGGTGGGATGAATCACATTTATTCATCCCACAGGGGCCTGAATGTCAAAGAGTTGTTCTCTGTTCAAGTGAAATATCACACAGGGCCATAAATGGCCACTCAAGTAAAGTATCACACAGTGCCAAAAATGTCCAGCAGCTGCTGTCGGTTCATGTAAAGTATCACACTGGGCCATAAATGTCCGTTCAAGTACTGGGTCAGACAGCAAGCTGGGGCAATGTAAACCTTTCAAGTGTCAAGTGCATACCAGTGCACTCCACGGAAAGAGATGGATTCATCCACCGCGGATCTGGTCATAGCCACACAAACGGCACCGGTTATTAAATTTGGTCAGTACGGCCACAGAAAAAGGATAACCCGGTTGTCCGCAACTCTCGGTCGTGGCTCCAAACTTTATACCGTCCCGAACGGACAAAGAGGAACACGTCCGCGTCCTGTGTGCGAACAGAACCTGGCGACTTGGAAGGGAAACGCCTCGGCGCCGGTACATTGAGACGGGGGAATTGTTGCCACCGGTTCGCTAGCCGTCTTACCGATGGCAGTTCTCTACAGTGTACTGGGACACGAGCATCTTATCGAGACCGTTTCATTGAGTGTGTTGGATTTCGAATAGCCCGAATAAAGTGTGAATGTGTAAAGCCGTGTTCTGTATTCTCTGTGGCTTCTGTACCCCCCTTGGTTCTTGCAATGTCCCCATTTCATACAAATACAAAACACAAACAGACGTGCTTAACGTACAACACATTTATTCAGTCAGGTGCAGTTACATATACATCAGGTTTGTGCCTCCGTAAAAGCTTAGACGTGTTAAGCTTTGTGAACACAACCTCCCGCCTCCACCCCTCCGCAGAAAAACATGTACCAGAAGACATTTATTCAAGTCAGGCGCAGTGGTTACATTTTCACAAGGCTTGGGCCTCTACAACAGTTTAGATCTCTTCAGCTTTGTGAACACGACCTCCCTGCCTCCTCCTCCTCCGCAGAAAAACATGTACCTGATCCCCGCCGAGAGCGTGGCGCACCAAGCCGCGAGCATAGCTACCACGGAGGGTGTTCTATCACAATGAACGTTGGTTTTCTGTCCTCCATGATGACGCCTTCAGTAAGGCAACTCGGTTTCCAGTGACACCAGACACTAGTCTTATGTCTCGACCAGACTGTGCAACAAGCCCAGTGTAGGCTACGGTCTACAACTGGAGACAGCCGCGCGCGCGCCTCTCAGAGCCTGGCAGATAGTGAACTTAAGGCTTTCCCATCCAGCTGCGGTTGGAGCCAGCAGAGCTTGTAATCATCCAACCCGAGGCTCCCTCTCAGCTCATTCCACTCGGCCATAAATGTCCAGCTGCTCTCAGTTCAAGTGAACTATCCCACAGGGGCACGAATGTCCAACGGCGGCTCTAAGAGCAAACCACTCAGAGAGGCTCGTAAAAATCAAACAGCGGAACGTTCAGGTAAACTATCCCACAGGGGCCTGAACGTCCAACAGCTGTGTGAGTGCCCAACAGCTGCTCTCAGTTCAAGTGAACTATCCCACAGGGGCACGAATGTCCAACGGCGGCTCTAAGAGCAAACCACTCAGAGAGGCTCGTAAAAATCAAACAGCGGAACGTTCAGGTAAACTATCCCACAGGGGCCTGAACGTCCAACAGCTGTGTGAGTGCCCAACAGCTGCTCTCAGTTCAAAGTAAACTCTCCCACAGGACCGTAAATTCCCAACGGGCGGCTCTGAGAGCAAACCACTCAGAGAGGCTCGTAAAACTCAAACAGCGGAACGTTCAGGTAAACTATCCCACAGGGGCCTGAACGTCCAACAGCTGTGTGAGTGCCCAACAGCTGCTCTCAGTTCAAAGTAAACTCTCCCACAGGACCGTAGAATTCTCAACGGGCGGCTCTGAGAGCAAAACCACTCAGAGAGGCTCGTAAAAATCAAACAGCGGAACGTTCAGGTAAACTATCCCACAGGGGCCTGAACGTCCAACAGCTGTGTGAGTGCCCAACAGCTGCTCTCAGTTCAAAGTAAACTCTCCCACAGGACCGTAAATTCCCAACGGGCGGCTCTGAGAGCAAACCACTCAGAGAGGCTCGTAAAACTCAAACAGCGGAACGTTCAGGTAAACTATCCCACAGGGGCCTGAACGTCCAACAGCTGTGTGAGTGCCCAACAGCTGCTCTCAGTTCAAAGTAAACTCTCCCACAGGACCGTAAATTCCCAACGGGCGGCTCTGAGAGCAAACCACTCAGAGAGGCTCGTAAAACTCAAACAGCTGAACGCTCAGGTAAACTATCCCACAGGGGCCTGAACGTCCAACAGCTGCTCTCAGTTCAAAGTAAACTCTCCCACAGGACCATAAATTCCCAACGGGCGGCTTTGAGAGCAAACCACTCAGAGAGGCTCGTAAAACTCAAACAGCGGAACGTTCAGGTAAACTATCCCACAGGGGCCTGAACGTCCAACAGCTGCTCTCAGTTCAAAGTAAACTCTCCCACAGGACCATAAATGGCCACTCAAGTTAAGTATCACACAGTGCCATAAATGTCCTGCTGTCGGTTCAAGTAAAGTATCACACAGTGCCATAAATGTCCAGCAGCTGCTCTCAGTTCAAAGTAAACTCTCCCACAGGGAGTGTAAAGTGTGAATGTGTAAACCCGTGTTCTGTATACTCTGTGGCTTCTGTACCCCCTTGGTTCTTGCAATGTCCCCATTTCATACAAATACAAAACACAAACAGACGGCTTAACGCATACAACACATTTATTCAGTCAGGTGCAGTTACATATACATCAGGTTTGTGCCTCCGTAAAAGCTTAGACGTGTTAAGCTTTGTGAACACAACCTCCGCCTCCACCCTCCGCAGAAAAACATGTACCAGAAGACATTTATTCAAGTCAGGCGCGGTGGTTACATTTTCACAAGGCTTGGGCCTCTACAACAGTTTAGATCTCTTCAGCTTTGTGAACACGACCTCCCTGCCTCCTCCTCCTCCGCAGAAAAACATGTACCTGATCCCCGCCGAGGCGTGCGCACCAAGCCGCGAGCATAGCTACCACGGAGGGTGTTCTATCACAATGAACGTTGGTTTTCTGTCCTCCATGATGACGCCTTCAGTAAGGCAACTTCGGTTTCCAGTGACAGCAGACACTAGTCTTATGTCTCGACCAGACTGTGCAACAAGCCCAGTGTAGGCTACGGTCTACAACTGGAGACAGCAGCGCCTCTCAGAGCCTGGCAGATAGTGAACTTAAGGCTTTCCCATCCAGCTGCGGCTGGAGCCAGCAGAGCTTGTAATCATCCAACCCGAGGCTCCCTCTCAGCTCATTCCACTTCGGCCATAAATGTCCAGCTGCTCTCAGTTCAAGTGAACTATCCCACAGGGCACGAATGTCCAATGGCGCTCTAAGAGCAAACCACTCAGAGAGGCTCGTAAAAATCAAACAGCGGAAGGTTCAGGTAAACTATCCCACAGGGGCCTGAACGCCCAACAGCTGCTCTCAGTTCAAAGTAAACTTTCCCACAGGGGCACGAATGTCCAACGGCGGCTCTGAAAGCAAACCACTCAGAGAGGCTCGTAAAAATCAAACAGCGGAACGTTCAGGTAAACTATCCCACAGGGGCCTGAACGCCCAACAGCTGCTCTCAGTTCAAAGTAAACTCTCCCACAGGACCATAAATTCCCAACGGCGGCTCTGAGAGCAAACCACTCAGAGAGGCTCGTAAAACTCAAACAGCGGAACGTTCAGGTATACTATCCCACAGGGGCCTGAACGTCCAACAGCTGTGTGAGTGCCCAACAGCTGCTCTCAGTTCAAAGTAAACTCTCCCACAGGACCGTAAATTCCCAACGGGCGGCTCTGAGAGCAAACCACTCAGAGAGGCTCGTAAAACTCAAACAGCGGAACGTTCAGGTAAACTATCCCACAGGGGCCTGAACGTCCAACAGCTGTGTGAGTGCCCAACAGCTGCTCTCAGTTCAAAGTAAACTCTCCCACAGGACCGTAAATTCCCAACGGGCGGCTCTGAGAGCAAACCACTCAGAGAGGCTCGTAAAACTCAAACAGCTGAACGCTCAGGTAAACTATCCCACAGGGGCCTGAACGTCCAACAGCTGCTCTCAGTTCAAAGTAAACTCTCCCACAGGACCATAAATTCCCAACGGGCGGCTTTGAGAGCAAACCACTCAGAGAGGCTCGTAAAACTCAAACAGCGGAACGTTCAGGTAAACTATCCCACAGGGGCCTGAACGTCCAACAGCTGCTCTCAGTTCAAAGTAAACTCTCCCACAGGACCATAAATGGCCACTCAAGTTAAGTATCACACAGTGCCATAAATGTCCTGCTGTCGGTTCAAGTAAAGTATCACACAGTGCCATAAATGTCCAGCAGCTGCTCTCAGTTCAAAGTAAACTCTCCCACAGGGAGTGTAAAGTGTGAATGTGTAAACCCGTGTTCTGTATTCTCTGTGGCTTCTGTACCCCCCTTGGTTCTTGCAATGTCCCCATTTCATACAAATACAAAACACAAACAGACGCGCTTAACGTACAACACATTTATTCAGTCAGGTGCAGTTACATATACATCAGGTTTGTGCCTCCGTAAAAGCTTAGACGTGTTAAGCTTTGTGAACACAACCTCCCGCCTCCACCCCTCCGCAGAAAAACATGTACCAGAAGACATTTATTCAAGTCAGGCGCGGTGGTTACATTTTCACAAGGCTTGGGCCTCTACAACAGTTTAGATCTCTTCAGCTTTGTGAACACGACCTCCCTGCCTCCTCCTCCTCCGCAGAGAAAACATGTACCTGATCCTCGCCGAGCGTGGCACGCAAGCCGCGAGCATAGCTACCACGGAGGGTGTTCTATCACAATGAACGTTGGTTTTCTGTCCTCCATGATGACGCCTTCCGTAAGGCAACTCGGTTTCCAGTGACACCAGACACTAGTCTTATGTCTCGACCAGACTGTGCAACAAGCCCAGTGTAGGCTACGGTCTACGACTGGAGACAGCCGCGCGCCTCTCAGAGCCTGGCAGATAGTGAACTTAAGGCTTTCCCATCCAGCTGCGGTTGGAGCCAGCAGAGCTTGTAATCATCCAACCCGAGGCTCCCTCTCAGCTCATTCCACTCGGCCATAAATGTCCAGCTGCTCTCAGTTCAAGTGAACTATCCCACAGGGGCACGAATGTCCAACGGCGGCTCTAAGAGCAAACCACTCAGAGAGGCTCGTAAAAATCAAACAGCGGAACGTTCAGGTAAACTATCCCACAGGGGCCTGAACGTCCAACAGCTGTGTGAGTGCCCAACAGCTGCTCTCAGTTCAAGTGAACTATCCCACAGGGGCACGAATGTCCAACGGCGGCTCTAAGAGCAAACCACTCAGAGAGGCTCGTAAAAATCAAACAGCGGAACGTTCAGGTAAACTATCCCACAGGGGCCTGAACGTCCAACAGCTGTGTGAGTGCCCAACAGCTGCTCTCAGTTCAAAGTAAACTCTCCCACAGGACCGTAAATTCCCAACGGGCGGCTCTGAGAGCAAACCACTCAGAGAGGCTCGTAAAAATCAAACAGCGGAACGTTCAGGTAAACTATCCCACAGGGGCCTGAACGTCCAACAGCTGTGTGAGTGCCCAACAGCTGCTCTCAGTTCAAAGTAAACTCTCCCACAGGACCGTAAATTCCCAACGGGCGGCTCTGAGAGCAAACCACTCAGAGAGGCTCGTAAAACTCAAACAGCGGAACGCTTCAGGTAAACTATCCCACAGGGCCTGAACGCCCAACAGCTGTGTGAGTGCCCAACAGCTGCTCTCAGTTCAAAGTAAACTCTCCCACAGGACCGTAAATTCCCAACGGGCGGCTCTGAGAGCAAACCACTCAGAGAGGCTCGTAAAACTCAAACAGCTGAACGCTCAGGTAAACTATCCCACAGGGGCCTGAACGTCCAACAGCTGCTCTCAGTTCAAAGTAAACTCTCCCACAGGACCATAAATTCCCAACGGGCGGCTTTGAGAGCAAAACCACTCAGAGAGGCTCAGTAAAACTCAAACAGCGGAACGCTCAGGTAAACTATCCCACAGGGGCCTGAACGTCCAACAGCTGCTCTCAGTTCAAAGTAAACTCTCCCACAGGACCATAAATGGCCACTCAAGTTAAGTATCACACAGTGCCATAAATGTCCTGCTGTCGGTTCAAGTAAAGTATCACACAGTGCCATAAATGTCCAGCAGCTGCTCTCAGTTCAAAGTAAACTCTCCCACAGGGAGTGTAAAGTGTGAATGTGTAAACCCGTGTTCTGTATTCTCTGTGGCTTCTGTACCCCCCTTGGTTCTTGCAATGTCCCCATTTCATACAAATACAAAACACAAACAGACGCGCTTAACGTACAACACATTTATTCAGTCAGGTGCAGTTACATATACATCAGGTTTGTGCCTCCGTAAAAGCTTAGACGTGTTAAGCTTTGTGAACACAACCTCCCGCCTCCACCCCTCCGCAGAAAAACATGTACCAGAAGACATTTATTCAAGTCAGGCGCGGTGGTTACATTTTCACAAGGCTTGGGCCTCTACAACAGTTTAGATCTCTTCAGCTTTGTGAACACGACCTCCCTGCCTCCTCCTCCTCCGCAGAAAAACATGTACCTGATCCCCGCCGAGAGCGTGGCGCACCAAGCCGCGAGCATAGCTACCACGGAGGGTGTTCTATCACAATGAACGTTGGTTTTCTGTCCTCCATGATGACGCCTTCAGTAAGGCAACTCGGTTTCCAGTGACAGCAGACACTAGTCTTATGTCTCGACCAGACTGTGCAACAAGCCCAGTGTAGGCTACGGTCTACAACTGGAGACAGCCGCGAGCCTCTCAGAGCCTGGCAGATAGTGAACTTAAGGCTTTCCCATCCAGCTGCGGCTGGAGCCAGCAGAGCTTGTAATCATCCAACCCGAGGCTCCCTCTCAGCTCATTCCACTCGGCCATAAATGTCCAGCTGCTCTCAGTTCAAGTGAACTATCCCACAGGGGCACGAATGTCCAACGGCGGCTCTAAGAGCAAACCACTCAGAGAGGCTCGTAAAAATCAAACAGCGGAAGGTTCAGGTAAACTATCCCACAGGGGCCTGAACGCCCAACAGCTGCTCTCAGTTCAAAGTAAACTTTCCCACAGGGGCACGAATGTCCAACGGCGGCTCTGAAAGCAAACCACTCAGAGAGGCTCGTAAAAATCAAACAGCGGAACGTTCAGGTAAACTATCCCACAGGGGCCTGAACGCCCAACAGCTGCTCTCAGTTCAAAGTAAACTCTCCCACAGGACCATAAATTCCCAACGGCGGCTCTGAGAGCAAACCACTCAGAGAGGCTCGTAAAACTCAAACAGCGGAACGTTCAGGTATACTATCCCACAGGGGCCTGAATGTCAAAGAGCTGTTCTCTGTTCAAGTGAAATATCACACAGGGCCATAAATGGCCACTCAAGTAAAGTATCACACAGTGCCAAAAATGTCCAGCATCTGCTGTCGGTTCAAGTGAAAAATCACACAGTGCCTTAAATGTCCAGCAGCTGCTGTCGGTTAAAGTAAAGTATCACACTGGGCCATAAATGTTCGTTCAAGTACAGGGTCAGACAGCAAGCTGGGGCAATGTAAACCTTTCAAGTGTCAAGTGCATACCAGTGCACTCCACGGAAAGAGATGGATTCGTCCACCGCGGATCTGGTCATAGCCACACAAATGGCACCGCATATTAAATTTGGTCAGTACGGCCACAGAAAAAGGATAACCCAGTTGTCAGCGACTCTCGTCGTGGCTCCAAACTTTATACCGTCCCGAACGGACAAAGAAGAACACGTCAGTGTCCTGTGTGCGAACAGAACCTTGTGACTTGGAAGGGAAACGCCTCGGCACCAGTGCATTGAGACGGGGGAATTGTTGCCACCGGTTCGGTAGCAGTCTTACCGATGGCAGTTCTCTACAGTGTATTGGGACACGAGCATCTTATCGAGACCGTTTCATTGAGTGTGTTGGATTTCGAATAGCCCGAATAAAGTGTGAATGTGTAAACCCGTGTTCTGTATTCTCTGTGGCTTCTGTACCCCCCTTGGTTCTTGCAATGTCCCCTTTTCATACAAATACAAAACACAACCAGACGTGCTTAACGTACAACACATTTATTCAGTCAGGTGCAGTTACATATACATCAGGTTTGTGCCTCCGTAACAGTTTAGACGTGTTAAGCTTTGTGAACACAACCTCCCGCCTCCACCCCTCCGCAGAAAAACATGTACCAGAAGACATTTATTCAATTCAGGCGCAGTGGTTACATTTTCACAAGGTTTGGGCCTCTACAACAGTTTAGATCTCTTCAGCTTTGTGAACACGACCTCTCTGCCTCCTCCTCCTCCTGCTCCGCAGAAAAACATGTACCCGATCCCCGCCGAGAGCGCGGTGCACCAAGCCGCAAGCATAGCTACCACGGAGGGTGTTCTGTCACAATGAATGTTGGTTTTCTGTCCTCCATGATGACGCCTTCAGTAAGGCAACTCGGTTTCCAGTGACACCAGACACTAGTCTTATGTCTCGACCAGACTGTGCAACAAGCCCAGTGTAGGCTACGGTCTACGATTGGACACAGCCGCGCACCTCTCAGAGCCTGGCAGATAGTGAACTTAAGGCTTTCCCATCCAGCTGTGGTTGGAGCCAGCAGAGCTTGTAATCATCCAACCCGAGGCTCCCTGTCAGCTCATTCCGCTCGGCCATAAATGTCCAGCTGCTCTCAGTTCAAAGTAAACTCTCCCACAGGACTGTAAATTCCCAACGGGCGGCTCTGAGAGCAAACCACTCAGAGAGGCTCGTAAAAATCAAACAGCTGAATGCTTGGGTAAACTATCCCACAGGGGCCTGAACGTCCAACAGCCGCTCTCAGTTCAAAGTAAACTCTCCCACCGGGCTATAAATTCCCAACGGGCGGCTCTGAGAGCAAACCACTCAGAGAGGCTCGTAAAACTCAAACAGCTGAACGCTCGGGTAAACTATCCCACAGGGGCCTGAACGTCCAACAGCCGCTCTCAGTTCAAAGTAAACTCTCCCACCGGGCTATAAATTCACAACGGGCGGCTCTGAGAGCAAACCACTCAGAGAGGCTCGTAAAACTCAAACAGCTGAACGCTCGGGTAAACTATCCCACAGGGGCCTGAACGTCCAACAGCCGCTCTCAGTTCAAAGTAAACTCTCCCACAGTGGCCTGAACGTCCAACAGCTGAATGTCAAAGAGCTGTTCTCTGTTCAAGTGAAATATCACACAGGGCCATAAATGGCCACTCAAATTAAGTATCACACAGTGCCATAAATGTCCAGCAGCTGCCCAAGCCTCTTGTACTTAACACTCTGGACAGGTATTTTGTTAAGAAATGATAGGCATTGCTCGCTTGACGGAGTGTTTGCGTGTCCATTTTATACCATACAATATATGAACATGTAATACATTATGATACATTATATAAAAGTATGTCAACCCGTAAGTGTCACGGTGTTCTGTGTCTTTCCTTTCCTCCTTTTGAGACAGTCACTACAGACGACGGTACTTGGCACACACATTTATTACATGAGACAGACAATACAGAAACACACAAAGTCACACATGTACAGATTCACAACCCTTTGTCCAAGACCCTTTTCACATTGCGCAGGGCTTTATGAAAGAACGCTGAAGGTACAGTGCCTTGCTGTCACAATCAGTTCTATTTGAAGCGTGTGTGATGATAAGATATTGTGAGGGCCGGCTAGCAGCGTGTGTGTGTGTGTGTCTCAGTTAGAAGAACCTCGCTCTCCCCTGGTACTGTCACCTACGTATTCGAATCCTGAGCGTAAAGCGGGGGCACCCGAGCCTCTTGTACTTAACACTCTGGACAGGTATTTTGTTAAGAAATGATAGGCGTTGCTCGCTTGATGGAGTGTTTGCGGCCCAACAGCTGCTCTCAGTTCAAAGTAAACTCTCCACAGGGGCCTGAACGTCCAACAGCTGTGTGAATGCCCAACAGCTGCTCTCAGTTCAAAGTAAACTCTCCCACAGGGGCCTGAACGTCCAACAGCTGTGTGAATGCCCAACAGCTGCTCTCAGTTCAAAGTAAACTCTCCCACAGGACCGTAAATTCCCAACGGGCGGCTCTGAGAGCAAACCACTCAGAGAGGCTCGTAAAAATCAAACAGCGGAACGTTCAGGTAAACTATCCCACAGGGGCCTGAACGTCCAACAGCTGTGTGAATGCCCGACAGCTGCTCTCAGTTCAAAGTAAACTCTCCCATAGGGGCCTGAATGTCCAACAGCTGTGTGAATGCACAACAGCTGCTCTCAGTTCAAAGTAAACTCTCCCACAGGGCCATAAATGGCCACTCAAGTTAAGTATCACACAGTGCCATAAATGTCCAGCAGCTGCCCAAGCCTCTTGTACTTAACACTCTGGACAGGTATTTTGTTAAGAAATGATAGGCATTGCTCGCTTGACGGAGTGTTTGCGTGTCCATTGTATAGCCAGGCGTGGTCTGGATATCTCAGAATACGAGTGTTATGCACAAGTACCTTGTCCAGCGTGTCATATAAAGGACAACGGGCAAGAGCGTCCTTGATGTCACCGCGATCCTCGGCGCTACATAGTATGAAGAAGTGCCCCGTGAGACCTTCTACCCGGTACTGGAATACGTTGCACGTCATCGAGCGGATGCTCTTTCCGAGCTCGAGAGGTGACCGGTGTGTCCGAGAGAAGATAGGGCCACGGTCGCGTCCAGGGAGTCTATTCGGGTGGTGTTTCTGAGCTCGGGGAGGGAACAATGTGTCTGATAGCAGATGGGGACAACCGACCGACAAGGATGGAAATGGCTTGCGTGGTTGGCACGTTACAGAAAAGTGCACGACCGAAGCGTAGAACAAACTCTGTGGCCTCAAATGTCCAACTGTTAAACACATATAAGGGGAACTAGGGCAATCGATCAAGCTAGTTACCCGGTAACGCCTCTTCAGCGAATCACCTCAGTGACAGGACAAGGCCAAAAGAGACCCGGAACGTTACCGTCAGTGGCTGGCTACACAGTGTCCCCCTCCTACCGGCAACACAGCCATGGAAATCCGCCAAGATATCCCGTGAAAACAAGGCTCCCGACTGTATGAGGAGAAGCGTGGTACAAGGGCTACTGTGGGCTATTGTACGTTGTAAGCTTGTCGAACAAATAAAGAAATATATACAAAAGCACCGTCTCTGTAATGTATTTTCAAGTAAATGTATTGTGCTATTTGGAGGGAGGGTGAACAGAACTTATCCACGCAGGTGAGCAAACGGAGAGATCATAGGAGGATCCCCAGGGGTTTGTGTGATGTTTTATGTGGATGCTTGTCATGAATGAATGAATATCCATGTCATGAATAAAGACACTGCGGGAAAGCAGAAGACTCCCCTCGTCACTAATGAAATGTACGGACACGATTTTCACTGTGTTTCATTGAAACGGTGTCATACAAACGAACTGAGACTGATGGAGTGTTACGTGGCTCAAGCCCAGAGGCGGAGAGAGGACTAACAGATAAAAATGAAAACCCGATCTAAAGAAACGGGAAACAGAATGACGTGCCAACATAGAGATATTTATTAACAAACACATCTTACAGAGGAACAGAAAGGACATCAACACAGAACTAGAATACTTGAAAAAAGGTGTTGATGTAGCTTCTAACCATGGAAACACATTTAACGCCCACACCTCTGCTAGCCCCAAGCACACAGTCTTGGTTGACACCCAGGCTCCTAAAACCGGTTTCACGGAGATGGAGCCTAAGGTGTAACACTTCACGTGCGGTGAGGGAATGTGAACAAGTGTCTGAATGAGATAAGGATCTCTCATCCAGCCACGGTTTCTTGCTGTCGCACAGTACCTACAAGTGGATCTGAAACAGCCAACCGCAGTTTTGTGGTGTCAAACGGCTAGTAAACTCCAATCTGAAACGTCCGTCAGAAGACAGACATATCCTAATATACTAATGGTGTGGGTAGTATGTTCAGTGAAGGTTCCAACCTGGTTTCTGATCGTTTACACATAGACAGGCCTGAACGTCCACCTAGCGGACCTGCACATCACAATGGTGGACCAGACTGGGAACATTAACAGGTGGCTTCCCGAGAAAGACCACTGGCCTGAGCTTGTGTCGATAGTGGCTGTGATTATGGGTTTTGGGTTGGTGCTGATCTTTTACAAGATCTGTAGCAAACGCACCTCATCTATTTACAAACCGTGTTATCATCTACATTCGCTCTGCGTATAAGCCTGTGCATGCGCTCCCACGACTCCGCGACAACCCCACGCGCCATGTTAACAACCGGCGTATGCACCATGCCACCAATGTGACCTAACGCTTCATCGATCAAAGTTGTGGAAAGAGGTAACTATAACAGTTTGTGTAGATAAGTTCACAACTGTGCTACACCGGCTTTGGTCTCATGTCATTTTCCATGTCAAACAGAACTCGGTACATTCATTGAGACCATGTGACAAACCTCCGTGACCCCCACGGAGGCGAGCGTAGGCAACGCCGTGGAACCTGAGACTACCTTCGTGTCAACACCGTCGTGGCTCACATCAGCACATCCATTATATACCCGACTGTGTGTAAGACAATAATGTGTACACCGGCATGTGAATGTTTTCTGAACGCGTTTCGCAAAATAAAGCGTTACATCAATCTGCACAGCTCCTTTGTGTCAGTGCAGAATGTGATAACGTGCTTTCGCAAGAGCAAAGGCAATGACACACATTAAACAAGCCACAACGCAGTAAGGTAGGAAAGGACAATACAGGTAAAATCGAAATAGAATCAGAAGAATAGAATCAGCTTTTTGTGCCAGGCACTCAGCATCGTACATTGCTCACAACGTGATCATGTGAAATGCTCTCAGTGGCCTTAAAAGGTAGCCTTCATCTTATTTGTGACATGTATTACTAAGCAGGGACACAAATGATTGCACAAGCTTTGTGGTGTGCTGCCCAAAATGTAAACTCTCCCTACCATTACGGTTGCTGGACCCAAAAGGGTGTCAGGCAAAGAAATGTCCACCAATCACTGGAACAGATGTACTTTGCAGTGGGCTTATCAGTCACACATGTCACACAATCACTCGGATCGTTCCATATTGCATATGGTCAGATCTTATCAAACACACACTGACTGTGGTTAGCCCTAAAAAAATGTTATCGCTATCATAATCATACGCCCTAAAAATAAGATGTCTCAAAGATGAGCTGTCCCTACCATTATGTGTGCTGGACCTGAAAGGGTATCAGGCAAATTAATGTCTACCAACTCACTGGCACAAATGTACCTTGCAATGGCATCAGTCACAGTGTATATATTTTAACATCTCACACATACACTTATAACAGATATCCCGTTCCTAGTGAGTCCTCACTCCAGTTCTGAGGTCCATGTCTTACTCATAGTACGTAGGATATTTTCAGAGAGAGAGAGAGAGAGAGAGAGAGAGAGAGAGAGAGAGAGAGAGAGAGAGAGAGTTGGCACTCCATCGGTTTCCTGCTTAAGAACCATGGCCACAGATTTAGAGGTACTAATCCTCATCCCAGCCGTTTCGCACTCTGCTGCGAACCGATCCAGTGAGAGCTGAAGGCTATGGACCGATGACGCCATTAGGACCACATCGTTCGCAAAAAGCAGTGACGAGATCCCAAGCTCACCGAACCGCAGCCCCTCCTCGCCACGGCTACACCTCGATATCCTGTCCATGAATATCACAAACAGGATTGGTGAAAAAGCGCAGCCCTGGCGAAAGCCAACCCCCATCTGGAAAGAGTCTGACTTACGGCCGAGTACTCGGACACAGCTCTCGCTTTGGATGTACAAGGATTGGATAGCCCTAAGAAGGCTACGTCTCATAATGTTTTAAAAAATTGAATTCTAATTAAATACACCTGTTGTAATGTAAAAAAAAACATAATTAATCACTGAAATATAATAAAACATTATACACGAAACAAGACATTGTGAAAGCTTGAACAGTGCCTTTGCTCTGAAAAACACTGGCCCAGCTTGGCCCCCTCAAAAAAAATCCGACCAGAACCGCCACTCTCCAGCAGGAGGAGGCAGTGCACCTCAAACCGCAGAGCTCAAAGGAGGGCAACACTCCAGTCCAGCAGGCGGCAGTATTGCACCTACAACTGACCCAAAAAAAATAGACCTTAAACCATAGTATGGCCCAAGCGGAAAGCTTACGGTCTACAACATGAAGCGAATGCAGAAGTCCATAAAAGCTGCATTCTATTGAAAATCCAGCAAAAGCACTGAAGGGTTTTGGGTCAAAATACTATTCTTCTTCACTATGAACCATCCAGGCTTCTCAGGTCGCCCTGGATCAGGTCTGCTTTCTGTCCCCAGAGTCAAAACTAAACAAGGAGAAGCGGGTCTGCCTTGGCTTTCCTCACTCATAATACACAGCACAGTTTCAGAGCAGGAGAGAGAGAGAGAGAAAGTATATATACTTTTTTTTAACACACACACCTACTGTTTTGTTTATTCTATTTTTAGTGTTTATAACACACACTGTTTTATTTATTTATTTTATTTTTTAATATATACATATTTCTTTTTTTAACACAAACACAGATACTTTGATTAGTTTATGCTCGAATTCTTTAATGAAATGTATGGGGGTGATTGATATTTTATATGTATTGGGATGATTGTTATGTTATGATGCTTTGGCAATATTGTTCAACAGTCATGCCAATAAAGCAAATTGAATTGAAAATTGAGAGAGAGAGAGAGAGAGAGAGAGAGAGAGAGAGAGAGAGATTCATAGAGATTCATATAGCTTTGGCAATATTGTTGTTGTACATTCATGCCAATAAAGCTGATTTGAATCGAATAGAATTTAGACAGAGAGAGATACAATTTTTGATTTTTCAAAACAGGCTTTTATTAGTCAGTTCTCATTCTATAAAAACACCATATCATCAGCTTACACCAACTGATCAGCCTGCACAGAACACAGCACCCTGCCATAAGTCCATATTGACAGAAAAGTTTCCAAGTCCCGAATGGCTCAGTAAAAACTCAAGTCCGACAACAACCTGGACAGCTCCTCCACCTGCCCCAGCGTGGAGATCCTGGCAGTGCCGAGCTTTTCAGACAGAGTGGGTGAAACCTCCCAAGACAGTCCAGATGTCCACCAAACAGTACAGGCTCCTTAAGCAGCCAGTACAAAGAGTCAGTGTGTCCCTTCCTCTGTTTGTTTAGCAACGTCCATACTTTAAAACACTTTGGCAAAAACCAGGCAGAGAGGACATGCTCAAACCCTTTACGAGCTCAGCTCCAGTCCACCAAACTGCTGGAGAATATGGCAGTCTCTGGACAAACTGAAGGCAGAGAGTAGCCCCGCTGCTGGCCAAGTGGACCAGGCCCTGCCGTCCTTGCCCTTTTGTAAGGACAAGCATGCTCTGAGGAATCCAGTGTAACTTGTCCCAGAAAAAAATCCACTAATACTCTTTGTCTGTTGGGCAGACAGAGGGTGGGGAGTCAACACAGGCCAAACGGTGTCACAGAGCACCTCGAATCAGAGTGATAATGTCAATAAATCACACTGATTTACTGCTGGGTCTACAGTAGGTCTGGTCAATGTGAATGACAGATCCCATCACCTGTCTGAGTCTGGAAGCCAGGACTTTAGACAGGATTTTATTGTCAGAGCAAAGTAGTGACACAGGCCTCCAATTTTTCAGCTCCTGCAAATCACACTTCCTAGGAGTGATCACTGCCCTCCTGCAGCTCAGAGGCAGGCAACCCGTCTGCAAACTGTCACCAAGTTCTTCCAGCAAGTACTTTCCCAGCACACACCAGGAAACATGTAAAACTCCACAGGAAGGCCGACGATCCCTGAAGCTCGACCACTCTTCATACTCATGACAGCACGATAAAGTTTGGTAGAGACAGCTCAGCTTCCAGCGCCACATTGTTTTCATCACTGACCTGATGAAGATCACCACAGAAGAGCTCGTCCACTGCTGGATGGTCTGCCGGCTCGCTCAGGTACAGGTCTTTGAAGAAACTGGCTGCGTGTTTTCTCATCTCAGAGGAATCGGAGATGGAGTCAATGGTCTTCCTCTGCCCATTTTACTTCTCCAACCCAAAGAAGAAATGAGACAGGGCGTCCATCTGTGGGACACCCAGGAATCAAGACCTCACAAGAGCCCCGGGAACTGTCAGACCCAGCAGGTTGGCAAAAGACACAGAGAGAGAGAAATTAATAAATAAATTAATAAATAAATAAAAGTGCAGAAAAGATTGTTTCAATGTTACAATCACTTTAAATCTGTTCACCCCAGAATCCCCTCAGCTAGCTGGTCCTGAGGCTCTTTGCAGTAACAAGTCTCCAACAGCCTCAGGACAGCAACACCAACTCAAACAGACCAAACCAAATTATCAGCAAGCAGAAAGAAAAATATATAGAATACTGGAGAGACATGGCCAAAACACAAGGTAAATCACAAAGTTATCTGACCCCAAAAAGATAATTCACACTGGTAAATTACCTGAGCACAATAAAATGTCCAAAACCAAGAAAAACGTTGGCAACATACAGACTGAGTGAACACAGACTGGCCACAGACAGAGCTGGCTACCACAGGAGGACAGAGCGGCACTGTTTAACCTCATGCCCTAAGACAAAAACACTTTGCAAACATTCCCCAAATATAACCCAAATTCGAATTTATATAGACACACAGAAACTCCCCTGTTTACTGGGAGAAATGCCAGAATGTCAAATAATTGCCGCAAAATAGGTCTCCTCATGCCACAAACAGAGGACAACCAGTGGAAACTCAGACCGATACTTTATTATAATTGTGCATTACAATGGTTATTATTAATTATTATTATTATTATTATCATTATTATTATTATTATTATCATTATTATTATTATTATTATTATTTAGTTGGATTGATGGTGTTTGATTATGGTGTTTAAAGTTCACATTTGATAGTGATTGCTTATTGTTATTTTAAATTTATATTATTTAATATTGAATCATTCAGCAGACAACACAGACACACGCACATTCGTTTAGAGATTTGTAACATTTGTAACATTAAAATCATATTGAATGTGGTTTCCAGCATAATGGGTGCAGCGTGTCTCCTTTATACCAGCAGAGGGCAGTAAATGACTACCTCTATTGGGTCATTGGGTTTACATCCAGGTTACGAAATCACTGTAATAAACAACTGTTGCATGGTCCATGTAAATATAGGCATATTTGCTATTTTATTTCTTTCTTCAAACCTTACCCTGGTATAACGTTAGTTAAAAGCCTGGCTTTTTATTTTAATCGCGTAGGCCTATAGCCTACAGACTTCCGGGTCTCTTTGCGCACCAGCGCACCGTAATCCTTTTAATGCAGGTATTTAAACGGAGAAATGAAAAGGGGACCATCATGTTTGAATTTGGTTTAGTCGTTCTATTGTTTAGGATTTGGATTCTTGTTTCCGTTTCTTCGTTTTGGTTTGCAATGACAAACTGAAAAAGGTGACCTTCCCGTTTCTTCGTTTTGTGATTCAAACGAAAAAACAAACTACATGGACCTAAGTGAAAGCCAAAATTAATTTTAGATTTGTTTATGGACTCAACGTCGCTATAAACAAATAATATGCCTACATAAAACAAACAGTCTAATGTCCATGGAAAGAAAGCGCTGCTCTTTCGGCATATAAGGGCCATCAGAAACAATACAGTGATCACCAGACTTAGATGTTGGCACCCAGTTCGTAGCCAGGTCTTCATTTGCTCCTCAGAGCGATTTGAGTTAATATTTTATTTTATATGAATTTTTATTAATAATTCATGCAAAATAATGATTTTTTTTCAATAGCTTCCATGTCATGTGACCTACCGACTCCAAATCAATGCCGAATTCTAGTACTAGACTAGGAGAATAAGACACACCTCTAAATAAAATAAAACAAATAAAATATTAACTCAAATCTAAAATAAAGAGGTGTGTCTGATTCTCCTAGTGTTGTACAATAATTCGGCATTGATTTGGAGTCTCTGTGTCACATGACTTGGAAGCTATTGAGAAAAAAACATTATTTTCCATAAATTACGAATAAATATTAATATGAAATAAAATATGAACTCAAATCTAATATAAAGAGGTGTGTCTGATTTCCCTAGTCTAGTACTACAATTCGGCATTGATTTGGAGTCGGTAGGTCACATGACATGGAAGCCATTGAAAAAAAATCAATATTTCCGTAAATTATTAATAAATATTCATAAAAAATAAAATATGAACTCAAACCTAATATAAAGAGGCGTGTCTGATTCCCCTAGTGTAGTACAATAATTCGGCATTGGTTTGGAGTCTGTAGGTCACATGACATGGAAGCTATTGAAATAAATGATGATTTTCCATAACACGGTTTTAACAAGTGTAATTTATTGATGGTCCCTAAGCTGACCCCCGAGCTGACGGAGATGAGCTACCCGCACTTATACTGCCGACACTGGGTGAACTGAGTAGGAAGCCGTCACCGGATCCCGGGTGAATGTCTGTCGAATATCCATCTTAAAACTAACTTCACCGAGGTCCTATTTAAATGTTGAGGGAGGGAAAAGTTGCACTAAAAAGTTGCCGGTGCAGCAAATAGCCTCTATATTACAGACTTTTCTTTTGTGCTGCTGTTACTTCTAGCTGATGGGTAGGTACATCTAATGTACTTTTAATTTCGCTACATTTTCCATTCATACCTTTTATAACTGAGCCTGTCTGTAATCTGGATTTTACTTTATTAACCGAAATGAGCTCATTCAGGCTGTGTGCGCGCAGTTACGCAGTAAAGCGCTGGTCGGGCGCTTGTCACGCAGAGCTGGGCAGATGCAAACATTTACAAGATCAGGCAAATATCTTTTCAGTTTAAGGCTTTAATGTTCTGCTAATACAACTGAAACCCAGTGAGCCACACCATGGACCTGTGACCGTGTTGGAAAGCAGCCTGAG
Organism: Lepomis macrochirus; assembly: GCA_024633595.2. Lineage (NCBI taxonomy): Eukaryota > Metazoa > Chordata > Actinopteri > Centrarchiformes > Centrarchidae > Lepomis > Lepomis macrochirus. The sequence continues at coordinate 4,157,528 of JALXJV020000013.1, forward strand.
TCTCTTTAACAGGTCGGCAAGTGTTAACTTTCACTTTCCATTAACGGCGCATTAAAAGCGTCTTTAGTCTCTGCAGAGCAAATGAAGTCCACACACCGTAAGATCTGTGTCAGATGATCACTGCATTGACATATATTAAACGTGTCCTGTTGTTGAACAACAAGCATCGCTTTGGACATCAGCCTGAAAGCGCTGCTCTTTCGGCAGCACAACAGAAAACTGTTACATTGAGGCACTTTGCAAAATATATAGATTGAGGAACGACGGCAAGTCTCTGTCACATAAAAAGTTTTTGTACTCACACAATGTCCTCCTGCGCGTCCTCTCCCCTCGTGTCCCGTGTGTAGGATTAGAGAGGAGCGGAGACTGCACCGCCCTATATACACCGTGGTCGGAGAAAGCCCCGGCGGTCAGCAAGACAGAAGGTCAGTGACCTACCGGAAGAGTAGTGATTGATAGATCACTGCGTTCCATCACATCAATACTACGATGTCTTTAGCGGACTTTAACAGCGGAGACGCCGGCTAATTTATGTAGGCTGCAACACTTGCACAAGTGTGTCTGCACAGCTGTCTCCAGCGAAGTCATAACACTTTAGTGTCAGACAGAGCAGCACTTTCTAACCTCATGCCCTAAGACAAAAACACTTTGCAAACATTTCCCAAATATAACCCAAATTCGAATTTATGTAGACACACAGAAACTCCCCTGTTTACTGGGAGAAATGCCAGAATGTCAAATAATTACCGCAAAAAAAACCTGTAAAGGTAGGCTACAGTTTTAAAAGGTAACGTGAAGAGGTTCAACTGATTTTTTCGGATTGATTGCAAAGTCTATGATGATTTATCCTGTTTGAACTCTCAAAATATTCCTTTATTCTGGAAATGTCAGAGAACCCAGTTAGATTCTGAATTTGCAGAACTTTGAACATGAGCAGAAAACCAAAAATATCAAACTGTTTCTAAATATTCACCTAAATTCAGCAACATGGACGGTCAAAAGAGTAATCACTCCTAACATCTGAAGGCAGAATTGCACCGTAAAAAATGTGACCAATGGTTACTTAAAGAAATTATGGCAACAAAGTGACAAGTAATATAATTGAATAGATTTTAAGTACTACAAATTTGATTAAAAAGTATTGAATAATTTAACTAAGTTTAAACCAAAAAAATAAGTAGATGTTAATAAAAACAACAAAATGTGTTGGATTTATTAATAGCATGCCAACTAATGAGTTATATAGCTAAAAAATATTTAGTAAATCCAAATCAATTTTACAAGAAAATTTGATTTACATTTACTAAGTTTCCAAGCAATAGTGAGTTAGATTTACTAAATATCTGGGGAAAGTGATTTAGATTTACCAATTATCTGGGATAAATTGATTTTTATTTAGTAATTATCTGGGTAAAATTGTTTTGAATTCTCTAAATAAAATAAATGAGATTAACTCATATTATAGCACATTGTAGCACAAATCTATTCAATTATGTTGGATGTCACTTTGTTGCCATAATTTTTCTATGTGCAATTTACTCAATATCACGTAGTCTTGCTACCACAGTTTGGGTCAACAGATCACCACGCATGCAAAGAACAACAGGTAAACATTTATTTGTGCAACCTTTTCAAAACATGTATATCCAACATTTTTCAATTTGTTTAGTGTTTAGTTTACGTGCAAAATGGCAAAATTAAACACAGAGAGAGGGTTATAATAAATGAAAGACAGAAACCATCTATGTGTCTAATAGGGATACAATAAACTGACATTTTTGATTCATGTTAATAAAGGTTTCATCATTTAATGGTGTTTAATCAGGGCTACATCAGTGGCTTAAATTGTACACAATGATTTAGTACCTGACAAATTTAGCTATATATGACTACTAAGTATGTCATGTTCACTTGAAATTATGAAAAGACCCAGTAAATTTACCAAAACTGCACAATGACCAATAACCTTTGCCCATCACCAGGTGCAGCTTATTTGTACATGATTCAAGGTCTAGTCCTGTTGCATTTAAAGTAAGACAATGTTTTCAGACTGCAAAATTCTTTTTTTTTTAGATTTTCAATTCAGTATTTTATTTATTAGATGCTGTGCTAATTGAAACCATCAAATGATATGGCCCTCTGACGTAGTAGTCTTGAATGATGTATGTGATGTTGATTTTCCTCCTTTTTCCTCCAAGGTCCTGTGACACACTGTCTTCATCAGCATCCTGAAATAGCAAGAACATTGTGTATTTAATACTGTACAACCAAAGAAGAAGGTCCTAACTGAACAACTACTAAATTGCTTCCAACCCTTTGACAGAAAAAAATCTAAGCTAATGCACTTGCAAAATAATATTTTCATGCCAGGTGAGTTAAAAAGCAGTCATTAAGATCACTAACAAACAAAAAATGGTCAGTTGTAAATATTTGTATTATAAAATCTTTGGAGATTAAATCAATCCTTATATTTTAACGTGTTCCTCAACTTACATCATGCTTTTTTAAAAGTTGATCTGTAGATTCCCCAAGGTACAACATCAAACACTGAATAACAGCATCTATGGTCACGTTGATGCTTGGATTGCTTGGAGTCTGAAATCACAAACAAGCATAATTCAAGTTCATGGTGTAAAAATCATCCACGGTCCTAAAATGTGTTAAAGCTGCAATTTTTAGACTAGGTGTCTGATACTACTGCTAAATAAACCACAATCAAGAACCCTTGATGTGCTGTCCCAAGGACCATTCTATTTAAACACTTCCTGCCATTACCCAGGAGGTGGTCCCAGTTAAGAAATAATGCATAGCACATAAACTCTAATAAAGTCACAACATTTTACTTCTTCTCTTTTATATGCTTTACATGTGCTGGTAGGCACATTTTTTTACCTTTCAACAAAGTCAGAAAATCCACTTCCACTTTTTACGACATGCTGGTTTTAGCTTCACATTGCACATTGAGGCACTTTGCAAAATATATAGATTGAGGAACGACGACAAGTCTCTGTTACATAAACTTACAGCAGTTCAAAGTGGCAGCTGTATCAGCAAGGGGTCAGTGAGCTTCTACGGGGAGAGTAGTGGTTTATGGTTCTGAAATTTGACTTTTAACCCTTTGATTTACAACTTGAGTGCTGCTGCACCCTGACCTCTCACCTTGCAGACCCAAACTTTTCTTTTGTGCTGCTGTTACTTCTAGCTGATGGGTAGGTACATCTAATGTACTTTTAATTCCGCTACATTTTCCATTCATACCTTTTATAACTGAACCTGTCTGTAATCTGGATTTTACTTCATTAACCGAAATGAGCTCATTCAGGCTGTGTGCGCGCAGTTACGCAGTAAAGCGCTGGTCGGGCGCTTGTCACGCAGAGCTGGGCAGATGCAAACATTTACAAGATCAGGCAAATATCTTTTCAGTTTAAGGCTTTAATGTTCTGCTAATACAACTGAAACCCAGTGAGCCACACCATGGACCTGTGACCGTGTTGGAAAGCAGCCTGAGTCTCTTTAACAGGTCGGCAAGTGTTAACTTTCACTTTCCATTAACGGCGCATTAAAAGCGTCTTTAGTCTCTGCAGAGCAAATGAAGGCCACACACCGTAAGATCTGTGTCAGATGATCACTGCATTGACATACATTAAAAGTGTCCTGTTGTTGAACAGGGCATCGCTTTGGACATCAGCCTGTTTCTTTTCTTTAATACAAATCGGTTACTATTTGTTTTTTAGCGATGTCCGGCGGTGAGTCCATAAACAGAATGTCGCCGGTGAAACTGATCTTTTACTCAGCAGAGAGAGAGAGAGAGATCGAGCAAATGTATGGATAAAATAGTCCTGTTGGGCTTTACGCATGACGCACAGCTTCCTCTGTATACAGGTTTACCTGCTTCAACAACGAGCTGCTCTGGACGGTGTTACTGCCAAAATAATTCTTTGCGTTGTGAAGATTATAGATGCTTTAGGAATAATCAGATTGTTTTGGCAGTGTTATGGAAACGAGATATTATATTTAATAAAGGCTCAGGCAAACACTTGTCTTTTGGTGAATTTATTCGTCTTCTGCAGAAGGAACTCACAGGGACACACACGCAACAAAGAGTATATCATCCGAGTGAGCTGCAGCGTCTCCCCGCATGCAGCTTTTATCTCCCACTCAGGGTCAGGTCTGTTCTCCCCGGAGAACAGAGTGTATTTTATGATTCTCTAAGAGACACTAAATCTGAGTCTGTGAAAAGGCACTCAGGTCTGAGGAATGCGGGAGATGTGTCTTGACCTCTTCGGACCTGGGCATAAAACATCACATCTCTGATCTCCCTTTAACCCCATACCATGTCCTCAGTGATAAGTTACAGAGCAGTGTCTTAAAGGGTGAATTTGGAATTCCCATTACAGCAGCATGTGCTGCTGCAGAACAAGCGGATTGGTTGGCTACATCTCCATAATAAAAGGCACAGGTACTAAAAGTTGGCTGGGCAGCAAAAGTGATATTTTAAAGTGATCTTATAAACGCCTTCATGGAGATTTACAAAGGAAAACTCTTGTAGAAATAGCTAAATTACAGATAATCAGCTTCTTCATTGCATTTGCAGGAATATTTTAATGGGCTACTTAACTCATTAAGTTGCCTAGTCTGATGTAATAGACAGTCCATTTTTGCTCTGATAGCCTATCTTGACCTTTCCTCATGTGGACACATCAGGGCTGCATGCATTCTGAACATTCATCTTGCACTTCCTCTCAGCAATGCCACCTGCACCTATAGAAAATTGACCAGTGACTCTTTACCATACCAGGACATCAGTAAAGAAAGAGCTTTCATTTCTAACATGCGTCTTGGCCCGTTAGATGTTCAGCATCTATTTGATGAATAATCTTATATATTATGGACATGAAGTAAACCAAACCACTTGCTTTGCAGTGCAGTCAGCCCATACCATCTGATTATTCCTACATTTCCTGTAAAAACTATCTTTACAAGGCAAATAATTATTGTTGCAGTCACGAGAGCAACTCCTTGTTGAAGCAGTACAACCGAAAAGTGCTATATTGAGGCACTTTGCAAAATATATAGATTCCGTGTGTAGCATGAGAGAGGAGCGGAGACTTGACCACTTTACATAGACACAGGGGTCAGAGAACCTACCCGTTCATTCATTAACATTATATGACATTATGAGATCGTCCAAAATCGTCAACGCGGTGTTTACTAAATGTTTCTATTAATATCTCCGCGATCGTGCAGCACACAGAAAATGTTCTGATATTGCCTTAATCGAGAGATTCAGCTTCACAGTGCTTATACTCGCGAGATTGTACGTGACTCACACGTCGAGCTAGGGGGAAGACAAGATGGCCTTTCACCTTGCGTAATTGGTGGGTTAGCCTGTCTGTCTGCATTTTGCATGAAGCTAACCAATAGACGCTCTCAAAATCCCTAAGGACCCACCCATCACCTCGAAGCGGGGGAAATACAAAGCTGACGAGAAAGGGGGGAAAGTCTGCGCGAAAAAACATGGAAAAAACATGTATAAAGAAGCGGAAAAATAATAAGAAGACGCGGACAGAAAATGGCGAAGACGCCTGCATTGAAAGAAGTTGTTGCAGCGGTTTTGGAGGGCAGCGACGAGGATGAGGGACGAGTTTCGGGGCCTCACTGTTTTCATTCCTACGATGAGGAGGATTACAATGAGATCCATTTGACGCCGGGTAACGTTAAGCCTATTTATTTTATAAAACCTTGTTTGCAATGGGGCACTTAGTGCTTAGCTAACTGTGACCATCGTGGCTAAAACAAGCTGCGTCTGTGCGGCTTTCTGTTTCAGTAAGTTATGAACTTTGACAAATTGACTGCCCCTTTAGTTTACTTTGTGTAATAGTTATTTTCTTGTGTAAAACTGGGATTCACTTTCAAATCGTAACGTTGCAGGCATGTCTGCTGTTCTCTGTGATATCCTTTTGATAACTCATGTGATATATCTTCACCTCCATTCACAATTTGAGTTATTTCTTGTAATGATGAGTAAATGTTTTGTCCATTGACTATTTTATTATAGTACTTGTACAGATGTGGTCTTTCATATCATTTTATCCATTTATGTTCAGTATATAAATACTAAGTGAGTGTAAATAGAAGGGACAGTATTCCCACATCTCATTCAGCTGTTACTTGCTTTGATTTGGGGTGGACAGGGAAAGCAGCACAGAGAATAAATTGGACTAGATACAGAGATTACAAAGATTAGCTGAAGGGAAATCTGTCAAAGCCTCTCACATCCTCCACATTGTTGTTAGGTGTAAAGTGATGTGTGTGTGAGGGTGACCTAAAGGAAGTCCAGAGAGGATTTGTAAACTTTCTTTCAATGAAACTGAAAATGCAAGCCCTAATTTGTTTTTTGTTTTTTGAGAGGATTCCCAGCTGCCCAGGGCCCAGTGAAACACAGGCACCATGACCTGTGCCTGCTACCAGGTCACCACCAGGATCCCAACATCAACCTGCACCCCCATCTACTCGGCAGCCAGCTCCAAGAAGATGGACAAAGACCACCACCATCGCTCTCCATCTCCAGGTTTCAACCAACTCGGACACAGGGCTATGCTCATACCATGCAAATTATGTAAATAGTGGGGCTTTTCTGTGTCTTTTTAATACATAATTAGTCTTTATAAAGTTAAAACTTGACAATTCGTACATTATGTAAATATTGTCAGTTGTGTGTTTTACTTCTGTGTGGCTTTTATATACATAGTAAACCTTTTGCTTGAATTAAAGACCTGTTGTAATGCTTATTTTTTATTTAAACACATCCCCATGAAGCTTGATGTGTAGTAGGAAGTGATTATACAGTCCTGTTTTATTTCAGTCCCTCTAACATTAGGCGCAGCAGAGGGGACCTGTGTGGCGCTGTGTCTCGATGTGTGCATAGGACCGGCGGAGTGGAGCTGTGAGCATCACAGTTGACCTGTGTGCTCAGGACCAGCAGAGGGGAGCTGTGTTCTGGGAGAAGCGGGGTTGAGCTGTGTGCTCTGAAGCAGCATAGGGGAGCTGCGTGCAGTGAGCAGTGGAGTGAGACAGCACGCTCGGGTGCAGCAGAGTGATGTGTCTGGTTGTGTACATAGGACCCACAGAGGGGACCTTTGTCCTCGGCAGCAGTGGAGCTTTATGCTGAGAACAGATGAGTGGTGCTGTGTGCTCTGGAACAGCAGAGGTGAGCTGGGTGGCCGTGTGTACATGGGACCAAGAGAGTGGAGCTGCGTGCTGGCAGCAGCAGAGCTGAGTTTTTTTGCAGTGAGTGGTGTAGTGGAATTGTGTACTGACAGCAGATGAGTGGAGCTGTGTGCTCCGGAGCAGCAGACTGGAGCGGTGTGATACTGTGTCTCGTTGTGTACATAGGACCAGCAGAGGGGAGCTGTGTGCAGGGAGCAGTGGAGTTGAGCTGAGTACTGACAGCAGATGAGTGGAGCGGTGTGATACTGTGTCTCGTTGTGTACATAGGACCGGAAGATGGGAATGTGTGCTCTGAAGCAGTAGAGGGGAGCTGCATGCAGGGAGCAGTGGAGTGGAACAGCACACTCGGGTGCAGCAGAGTGGAGATGTGTGACGCTGTGTCTGCTTGTGTACATGGGACCAGCAGAGTACAACTTTGTGCTTGGGACCAGCCGAGTAGAGCTGTGTGCTCCAGAGCAGCAGAGTGGAGCGGTGTGGCCCTGTGTCTTGTTGTGTACATAGGACCAGCAGAGGGGAGCTGTGTGCTCTGAAGCAGTAGAGTTGAGCTGCATGCAGGGAGCAGTGGAGTGGAACAGCACACTCTGGTGCAGCAGAGTGGAGATGTGTCTGGTTGTGTACATAGGACCAGCAGAGGGGAGCTGTGTGCAGGGAGCAGTGGAGTTGAGCTGAGTGATGACAGCAGATGAGTGGAGCGGTGTGATACTGTGTCTCGTTGTGTACGTAGGACCAGCAGATGGGAGCTGTGCGCAGGGAGCAGTGGAGTTGAACATCACGCTCGTGAGCGGCAGAGGGGAGCGGTGTCGCGCTTGTGTCTCGTTGTGGACATACGACCAGCTGTGTGCTCTGGAACAGCACAGGTGAGGTGGGTGGCCCTGTGTACATGGGACCAGGAGAGTGGAGCTGCGTGCTCCGGAGCAGTAGAGGGGAGCTGCATGCAGGGAGCAGTGGAGTGGAACAGCACACTCGGGTGCAGCAGAGTGGAGATGTGTGGCGCTGTGTCTGCTTGTGTACATAGGACCAGCAGAGGGGAGCTGTGTGCAGGGAGCAGTGGAGTTGAACAGCACGCTCGGGTGCAGCAGAGTGGCGCATACATAGGACCCACAGAGGGGACCTTTGTCCTCGGCAGCAGTGGAGCTTTATGCTGAGAACAGAGGAGTGGTGCTGTGTGCTCTGGAGCAGTAGAGGTGAGCTGGGTGGCCCTGTGTACATGGGACCAGGAGAGTGGAGCTGCGTGCTGGCAGCAGCAGAGTTGAGTTTTTCGCAGTGACTAGTGTAGTGGAACTGTGTGCATGGAGCAGTGGAGTTGAGCTGTGTACTGACAGTATATGAGTGGAGCTTTGTGCTCCGGAGCAGCAGAGGGGAGCGGTGTGGCACTTGTGTCTCGTTGTGTACCGGACCGGAAGATGGGAATGTGTGCTCTGAAGCAGTAGAGGGGAGCTGCATGCAAGGAGCAGTGGAGTTGAGCTGAGTACTGACAGCAGATGAGTGGAGCAGTGTGATAATGTGTCTCGTTGTGTACATAGGACCAGAAGAGGGGAGCTGTGTGCTCCGGAGCAGCAGAGGGGAGCTGTGTGGCACTTGTGTCTCGTTGTGGACATACGACCAGCTGTGTGCTCTGGAGCAGCAGAGGTGAGCCGGGTGGCCCTGTGTACATGGGACCAGGAGAGTGGAGCTGCGTTCTCCGGAGCAGCAGACTGAAGCGGTGTGATACTGTGTCTCGTTGTGTACATAGGACCAGCAGAGGGGAGCTGTGTGCAGGGAGCAGTGGAGTTGAACTGTGTACATGGGACCAGGAGAGTGGAGCTGCGTGCTCCGGAGCAGCAGAGGGGAGCTGTGTCGCACTTGTGTCTCGTTGTGGACATACGACCAACTGTGTGCTCTGGAACAGCACAGGTGAGCTGGGTGGCCCTGTGTACATGGGGCCAGGAGAGTGGAGCTGCGTGCTCTGAAGCAGTAGAGGGGAGCTGCATGCAGGGAGCAGTGGAGTTGAACAGCACACTCGGGTGCAGCAGAGTGGAGATGTGTCTTGTTGTGTACATAGGACCGGCAGAGGGGAGCGGTGCGCAGGGAGCAGTGGAGTTGAGCTGTGTACATGGGACCAGGAGAGTGGAGCTGTGTGCTCCGGAGCAGCAGAGGGGAGCGATGTGGCACTGTGTCTTGTTGTGTACATAGGACCAGCAGAGGGGAGCTGTGTGCTCTGAAGCAGTAGAGGGGAGCTGCATGCAGGGAGCAGTGGAGTTGAACAGCACACTCGGGTGCAGCAGAGTGGAGATGTGTCTTGTTGTGTACATAGGACCGGCAGAGGGGAGCTGTGTGCAGGGAGCAGTGGAGTTGAACTGTGTACATGGGACCAGGAGAGTGGAGCTGTGTGCTCCGGAGCAGCAGAGGGGAGCGATGTGGCACTGTGTCTTGTTGTGTACATAGGACCAGCAGAGGGGAGCTGTGTGCTCTGAAGCAGTAGAGGGGAGCTGTGTGCAGGGAGCAGTGGAGTTGAACTGTGTACATGGGACCAGGAGAGTGGAGCTGCGTGCTCCGGAGCATGCAGGAGAGGGGAGCGGTGTGATACTGTGTCTCGTTGTGGACATACGACCGGCTGTGTGCTCTGGAACAGCACACGTGAGCTGGGTGGCCCTGTGTACATGGGACGAGGAGAGTGGAGCTGCGTGCTGGCAGCAGATGAGTGGAGCTGTGTGATACTGTGTCTCGTTGTGTACATGGGACCAGGAGAGTAGAGCGGTGTGATACTGTGTCTGGTTGTGTACATAGGACCAGCAGAGGGGAGCTGTGTGCAGGGAGCAGTGGAGTTGAACTGTGTACATGGCACCAGGAGAGTGGAGCCTGCGTGCTGGCAGCAGATGAGTGGAGCGGTGTGATACTGTGTCTCGTTGTGTACATGGGACCAGGAGAGTAGAGCGGTGTGATACTGTGTCTCGTTGTGTACATAGGACCAGAAGATGGGAGCTGTGCGCAGGGAGCAGTGGAGTTGAACAGCACGCTTGGGAGCAGCAGAGGGGAGCGGTGTGCAGGGAGCAGTGGAGTTGAACTGTGTACATGGGACCAGGAGAGTGGAAATGTGTGCTCTGAAGCAGCAGAGGGGCGCGGTGTGGCACTGTGTCTCGTTGTGTACATAGGACCAGCTGATGGGAGCTGTGTGCAGGGAACAGTGGAGTTGAACAGCATGCTCGGGAGCAGCAGAGGGGAGCGGTGTGGCGCTGTGTCTTGTTGTGTACATAGGTGTCCGATCGGCCGGCGGTGGCTTTAAGGTTTTTCCAGAGAGAGGCATGAGACAGAGGTAAAATGCAAACCACAAACGTGGCATTTATTATCTTCCATACAGACACGATGAGACACCAGCACCAATGAGCACCACAAAACTTACACTGATAGCTACTAGCTGCCTTATATACACTCCCTCCTGCCCGTAATTAAGTGGGTAAAACTACTTAGGTGGGACCACCATCATTTAGAATAATTAATATTTAGCTAAAACCCAACACCATATAGAAAACAGAGTACAAAGAATATTTACATAAATAAAAAATTTCTATCAATAAATCAATCACATACACTCAAAATAATCACATAAATCAGCATTGTTGAGATCTTCACTCCCCCACCCTCAGCTCCATGGTTTGCTCCTGCAGGTCTTAAGCAGGTGCCTGGGCCTACCACAATCTTTTGCCTCCACCCCCTGCTGAGGAGACAACCAGGAAGAGGTGAGGACTTATTGTTTACTTTATCTATTTAAACCAATTTATTAACTGACTAGAATAGAAGCACTCCATACTATGTTGTGTACCTTGACCAACCCTGATTGAGGTCTCTTTCTACACAGGCAGGATGGCCAGACCCCCCTGTGCTTCCTCAACCCCCACTGGAGCTACTCAAACACAGAGATGACGATAAAATGTTTCAAATTAAATAAACAATCAAAACAAGAATGTGTATGGCTCCTACTTTATCAATAATCCCAACCTTAATACTCAGTTAACTGTTTGAGGTAATGGAACCCCTGGTCTCCATTACAATAGGACCAGCAGAGTGGAGATGTGTGCAGGGAGCAGCAGAGTGGAGCTGTGTACTGACAGCAGATGAGTGGAGCTGTGTGCTCCGGAGCAGCAGAGTGGAGCTGTGTGGCGCTGTGTCTTGTTGTGTACATAGGACCAGCAGAGGGGAGCTGTGTGCTCTGAAGCAGTAGAGGTCAGCGGTGTGGCACTTGTGTCTCGTTGTGGACATACGACCAGCTGTGTGCTCTGGAACAGCACAGGTGAGCTGGGTGGCCCTGTGTACATGGGATCAGGAGAGTGGAGCTCCGTGCTCCGGAGCAGCAGAGGGGAGCGGTGTGATACTGTGTCTCGTTGTGTACATATGACCAGCAGATGGGAGCTGTGTGCAGGGAGCAGTGGAGTTGAACATCACGCTCGGGAGCGGCAGAGGGGAGCGGTGTGGCAATTGTGGACATACGACCAGCTGTGTGCTCTGGAACAGCACAGGTGAGCTGGGTGGCCCTGTGTACATGGGACCAGGAGAGTGGAGCTCCGTGCTCCGGAGCAGCAGAGGGGAGCGGTGTGATACTGTGTCTCGTTGTGTACATATGACCAGCAGATGGGAGCTGTGTGCAGGGAGCAGTGGAGTTGAACAGCACGCTCGGGAGCGGCAGAGGGGAGCGGTGTGGCACTTGTGTCTCGTTGTGGACATACGACCAGCTGTGTGCTCTGGAACAGCACAGGTGAGCTGGGTGGCCCTGTGTACATGGGACCAGGAGAGTGGAGCTGTGTGCAGGGAGCAGTGGAGTTGAACAGCACGCTCGAGAGCAGCAGAGGGGAGCGGTGTGGCACTGTGTCTCGTTGTGTACATAGGACCAGCAGAGTGGAGCTGTGTGCTCTGAAGCAGTAGAGGGGAGCTGTGTGCAGGGAGCAGTGGAGTGGAACAGCACACTCGGGTGCAGCAGAGTGGAGATGTGTCTGGTTGTGTACATAGGACCAGCAGCGGGGAGCTGTGTGCACAGAGCAGCAGAGTTGAGCTGTGTCTCCTTGTGTACATAGGACCAGCAGAGTGAAGCTGTGTGCTGAGAGCACATGAGAGGAGCTGTGTGCTCGGACCGGCAGCAGCATTGAGCTGTGTGCTCTGGACCAGCAGAGGGGAGCTGCGTGCGGGGACCTGCAGAGTGGAGCTGTGTGGCGCTGTGTCTCCTCGTGTACATAGGACCGGCAGAGTGGAACTGCGAGCTTGGGAGCAGCAGAGATGAGCTGTGCTCTCGGGACCAGCAGAGTAAAGCTGTGTGCTGAGAGCACATGAGAAGAGCTGTGTGCTCGGAGCCACAGCAGAGTGGAACTGTGTGGAGCTGTGTCTCGTTGTGTGCATAGGACCGGCAGAGTGGAGCTGCGTGCTCTGAGCAACAGAGTAGAACAGTGTGCTGTGAACATCAATGTTGAGCTGTGTGCTCAGGACCAGCAGAGGGGAGCTGTGTTCTGGGAGAAGCGGAGTTGAGCTGTGTACTGGGACCAGCAGAGTGGCGCTGTGAGCTCAGGGGCAGCAGAGATGAGCTGTGTGCTGAGAACTGATGAGTAGTGCTGTGTGCTCTGGAGCAGCAGAGGGGAGCTGTTTGGTGCTGTGTACATGGGACCAGCTAAGTAGCGCTTTGTGCTGGGAGCGGCAGAGCGTAGCTGTGTTCTGTGAGTAGATGCATGGAGCTTCGTGCTCGGGAGCAGAAGAGTGAAGCTGTGTGCTCTGGAGCGGCTGTGTTGAACAGCGTTCTCGGGAGCAACAGAGTGGGCCTGTGTGGCGCTGTGTACATGGGACCAACAGAGTAGAGCTTTGTGCCGAGGAGCAGCAGAGTGGAAGAGCCTGCTCGGGAGCGGCAGAGCGGAGTTGTGTGCTGCGAGCAGTTGAGTGAAGCTGAGTGCTGAGAGCAGATGAGGGGAGTCTGTGTGCTCGGGGGCAGCTGTGTGGAGCAGTGTGCTGTGAACATCAAAGTTGAGCAGTGTGCTCAGGACCGGCAGAGGGGAGCTGCGTGCTGCGAGTAGGGAGCTGCATGCAGGGAGCAGTGGAGTTGAGCTGTGTACTGACAGCAGATGAGTGGAGCTGTGTGATACTGTGTCTCGTTGTGTACATAGGACCAGGAGAGTGGAGCTGTGTGCAGGGAGCAGTGGAGTTGAACAGCACGCTCGAGAGCAGCAGAGGGGAGCGGTGTGGCACTGTGTCTCGTTGTGTACATAGGACCAGCAGAGTGGAGCTGTGTGCTCTGAAGCAGTAGAGGGGAGCTGCGTGCCGGGAGCAGTGGAGTTGAACATCACGCTCGTGAGCGGCAGAGGGGAGCGGTGTGGCAATTGTGGACATACGACCAGCTGTGTGCTCTGGAACAGCACAGGTGAGCTGGGTGGCCCTGTGTACATGGGACCAGGAGAGTGGAGCTGTGTGCAGGGAGCAGTGGAGTTGAACAGCACGCTCGAGAGCAGCAGAGGGGAGCGGTGTGGCACTGTGTCTCGTTGTGTACATAGGACCAGCAGAGTGGAGCTGTGTGCTCTGAAGCAGTAGAGGGGAGCTGTGTGCAGGGAGCAGTGGAGTGGAACAGCACACTCGGGTGCAGCAGAGTGGAGATGTGTCTGGTTGTGTACATAGGACCAGCAGCGGGGAGCTGTGTGCACAGAGCAGCAGAGTTGAGCTGTGTGGCGGTGTGTCTCCTTGTGTACATAGGACCAGCAGAGTGAAGCTGTGTGCTGAGAGCACATGAGAGGAGCTGTGTGCTCGGACCGGCAGCAGCATTGAGCTGTGTGCTCTGGACCAGCAGAGGGGAGCTGCGTGCGGGGACCTGCAGAGTGGAGCTGTGTGGCGCTGTGTCTCCTCGTGTACATAGGACCGGCAGAGTGGAACTGCGAGCTTGGGAGCAGCAGAGATGAGCTGTGCTCTCGGGACCAGCAGAGTAAAGCTGTGTGCTGAGAGCACATGAGAAAGCTGTGTGCTCGAACCACAGCAGAGTGGAACTGTGTGGAGCTGTGTCTCGTTGTGTGCATAGGACCGGCAGAGTGGAGCTGCGTGCTCTGAGCAACAGAGTAGAACAGTGTGCTGTGAACATCAATGTTGAGCTGTGTGCTCAGGACCAGCAGAGGGAGCTGTGTTCTGGGAGAAGCGGAGTTGAGCTGTGTACTGGGACCAGCAGAGTGGCGCTGTGAAGCTCAGGGGCAGCAGAGATGAGCTGTGTGCTGAGAACTGATGAGTAGTGCTGTGTGCTCTGGAGCAGCAGAGGGAGCTGTTTGGTGCTGTGTACATGGGACCAGCTAAGTAGCGCTTTGTGCTGGGAGCGGCAGAAGCGTAGCTGTGTTCTGTGAGTAGATGCATGGAGCCGTGCTCGGGGAGCAGAAGAGTGAAGCTGTGTGCTCTGGGCGGCTGTGTTGAACAGCGTTCTCGGGAGCAACAGAGTGGGCCTGTGTGGCGCTGTGTACATGGGACCAACAGAGTAGAGCTTTGTGCTGAGGAGCAGCAGAGTGGAAGAGCCTGCTCGGGAGCGGCAGAGCGGAGTTGTGTGCTGCGAGCAGTTGAGTGAAGCTGAGTGCTGAGAGCAGATGAGGGGAGTCTGTGTGCTCGGGGGCAGCTGTGTGGAGCAGTGTGCTGTGAACATCAAAGTTGAGCAGTGTGCTCAGGACCGGCAGAGGGGAGCTGCGTGCTGCGAGTAGACTAGTAGAGCTGTGTGCTGGGAGCAGCAGAGGGGAGCTGCATGCAGGGAGCAGTGGAGTTGAGCTGTGTACTGACAGCAGATGAGTGGAGCTGTGTGATACTGTGTCTCGTTGTGTACATAGGACCAGGAGAGTGGAGCTGTGTGCAGGGAGCAGTGGAGTTGAACAGCACGCTCGAGAGCAGCAGAGGGGAGCGGTGTGGCACTGTGTCTCGTTGTGTACATAGGACCAGCAGAGTGGAGCTGTGTGCTCTGAAGCAGTAGAGGGGAGCTGCGTGCCGGGAGCAGTGGAGTTGAACATCACGCTCGTGAGCGGCAGAGGGGAGCGGTGTGGCAATTGTGGACATACGACCAGCTGTGTGCTCTGGAACAGCACAGGTGAGCTGGGTGGCCCTGTGTACATGGGACCAGGAGAGTGGAGCTGTGTGCAGGGAGCAGTGGAGTTGAACAGCACGCTCGAGAGCAGCAGAGGGGAGCGGTGTGGCACTGTGTCTCGTTGTGTACATAGGACCAGCAGAGTGGAGCTGCGTGCTCTGAAGCAGTAGAGGGGAGCTGTGTGCAGGGGAGCGGTGGAGTGGAACAGCACACTCGGGTGCAGCAGAGTGGAGATGTGTCTGGTTGTGTACATAGGACCAGCAGCGGGGAGCTGTGTGCACAGAGCAGCAGAGTTGAGCTGTGTGGCGGTGTGTCTCCTTGTGTACATAGGACCAGCAGAGTGAAGCTGTGTGCTGAGGAGCACATGAGAGGAGCTGTGTGCTTCGGACCGGCAGCAGCATTGAGCTGTGTGCTCTGGACCAGCAGAGGGAGCTGCGTCGCGAGGGACCTGCAGAGGTGGAGCTGTGTGGCGCTGTGTCTCCTCGTGTACATAGGACCGGCAGAGTGGAACTGCGAGCTTGGGAGCAGCAGAGATGAGCTGTGCTCGGGACCAGCAGAGTAAAGCTGTGTGCTGAGAGCATGAGGAAGACTGTGTGCTACCGAGCCACAGCAGAGTGGAACACAATGTGGAGCTGTGTCCGTTGTGTGCATAGGACCGGCAGAGTGGAGCTGCGTGCTCTGAGCAACAGAGTAGAACAGTGTGCTGTGAACATCAATGTTGAGCTGTGTGCTCAGGACCAGCAGAGGAGCTGTGTTCTGGGAGAAGCGGAGTTGAGCTGTGTACTGGGACCAGCAGAGTGGGCTGTGAGCTCAGGGGCAGCAGAGATGAGCTGTGTGCTGAGAACTGATGAGTAGTGCTGTGTGCTCTGGAGCAGCAGAGGGAGCTGTTTGGTGCTGTGTACATGGGACCAGCTAAGTGGCGCTTTGTGCTGGGGCGGCAGAAGCGTAGCTGTGTTCTGTGGTAGATGCATGGAGCCGTGCTCCGGGAGCAGAAGAGTGAAGCTGTGTGCTCTGGAGCGGCTGTGTTGAACAGCGTTCGGGAGCAACAGAGTGGGCCTGATGTGGCGCTGTGTACATGGGACCAACAGAGTAGAAGCTTTGTGCTGAGGAGCAGCAGAGTGGAAAGAACCTGCTTCGGGAGGCGGCAGAGCGGAGTTGTGTGCTGCGAGCAGTTGAGTGAAGCTGAGTGCTGAGAGCAGATGAGGGAGTCTGTGTGCTTTCGGGGGGCAGCTGTGTGGAGCAGTGTGCTGTGAACATCAAAGTTGAGCAGTGTGCTCAGGACCGGCAGAGGGAGCTGCGTGCTGCGAGTAGACTGAGTAGAGACTGTGTGCTGGGAGCAGCAGAGGGAGCTGCATGCAGGGAGCAGTGGAGTTGAGCTGTGTACTGACAGCAGATGAGTGGAGCTGTGTGATACTGTGTCGTTGTGTACATAGGACCAGGAGAGTGGAGCTGTGTGCAGGGAGCAGTGGAGTTGAACAGCACTTCGAGAGCAGCAGAGGGGCGGTGTGGCACTGTGTCTCGTTGTGTACATAGGACCAGCAGAGTGGAGCTGTGTGCTCTGAAGCAGTAGAGGGAGCTGCGTGCGGGGAGCAGTGGAGTTGAACATCACGCTCGTGGCGGCAGAGGGCGGTGTGGCAATTGTGGACATCACGACCAGCTGTGTGCTCTGGAACAGCACAGGTGAGCTGGGTGGCCCTGTGTACATGGGACCAGGAGAGTGGAGCTGTGTGCAGGGAGCAGTGGAGTTGAACAGCAGCTTCGAGAGCAGCAGAGGGAGCGGTGTGGCACTGTGTCTCGTTGTGTACATAGGACCAGCAGGGGTGGAGCTGCGTGCTCTGAAGCAGTAGAGGGAGCTGTGTGCAGGGAGCAGTGGAGTGGAACAGCACACTTCGGGTGCAGCAGAGTGGAGATGTGTCTGGTTGTGTACATAGGACCAGCAGCGGGGAGCTGTGTGCACAGAGCAGCAGAGTTGAGCTGTGTGGCGGTGTGTCTCCTTGTGTACATAGGACCAGCAGAGTGAAGCTGTGTGCTGAGAGCACATGAGGAGGAGCTGTGTGCTCGGACCGGCAGCAGCATTGAGCTGTGTGCTCTGGACCAGCAGAGGGGAGCTGCGTCGCGAGGGACCTGCAGAGTGGAGCTGTGTGGCGCTGTGTCTCCCTCGATGTACATAGGACCGGCAGAGTGGAACTTCGCGAGCTTAGGAGCAGCAGAGATGAGCTGTGCTCCGGGACCAGCAGAGTAAAGCTGTGTGCTGAGAGCACATGAGAGACTGTGTGCTCGAACCACAGCAGGAGTGGAACTGTGTGGAGCTGTGTCTCGTTGTGTGCATAGGACCGGCAGAGTGGAGCTGCGTGCTCTGAGCAACAAGAGTAGAACAGTGTGCTGTGAACATCAATGTTGAGCTGTGTGCTCAGGACCAGCAGAGGGAGCTGTGTTCTGGGAGAAGCGGAGTTGAGCTGTGTACTGGGACCAGCAGAGTGGCGCTGTGAGCTCAGGGGCAGCAGAGATGAGCTGTGTGCTGAGAACTGATGAAGTAGTGCTGTGTGCTCTGGAGCAGCAGAGGGAGCTGTTTGGTGCTGTGTACATGGGACCAGCTAAGTAGCGCTTTGTGCTGGGAGCGGCAGAGCGTAGCTGTGTTCTGTGAGTAGATGCATGGAGCTTCGTGCTCGGGAGCAGAAGAGTGAAGCTGTGTGCTCTGGAGGCGGCTGTGTTGAACAGCGTTCACCGGGAGCAACAAGAGTGGGCCTGTGTGGCGCTGTGTACATGGGACCAACAGAGTAGAGCTTTGTGCTGAGGAGCAGCAGAGTGGAAGAGCCTGCTCGGGAGCGGCAGAGCGGAGTTGTGTGCTGCGAGCAGTTGAGTGAAGCTGAGTGCTGAGAGCAGATGAGGGGAGTCTGTGTGCTCGGGGGCAGCTGTGTGGAGCAGTGTGCTGTGAACATCAAAGTTGAGCAGTGTGCTCAGGACGGCAGAGGGAGCTGCGTGCTGCGAGTAGACTGAAGTAGAAGCTGTGTGCTGGGAGCAGCAGAGGGAGCTGCATGCAGGGGAGCAGTGGAGTTGAGCTGTGTACTGACAGCAGATGGAGTGGAGCTGTGTGATACTGTGTCTCGTTGTGTACATAGGACCAGGAGAGTGGAGCTGTGTGCAGGGAGCAGTGGAGTTGAACAGCACGCTCGAGAGCAGCAGAGGAGCGGTGTGGCACTGTGTCTCGTTGTGTACATAGGACCAGCAGGAGTGGAGCTGTGTGCTCTGAAGCAGTAGAGGGAGCTGCGTGCCGGGGAGCAGTGGAGTTGAACATCACGCTCGTGAGCGGCAGAGGGCGGTTGTGGCAATTGTGGACATCACGACCAGCTGTGTGCTCTGGAACAGCACAGGTGAGCTGGGTGGCCCTGTGTACATGGGACCAGGAGAGTGGAGCTGTGTGCAGGGAGCAGTGGAGTTGAACAGCACGCTTCGAGAGCAGCAGAGGGAGCGGTGTGGCACTGTGTCTCGTTGTGTACATAGGACCAGCAGAGTGGAGCTGTGTGCTCTGAAGCAGTAGAGGGAGCTGTGTGCAGGGGAGCAGTGGAGTGGAACAGCACACTCGGGTGCAGCAGAGTGGAGATGTGTCTGGTTGTGTACATAGGACCAGCAGCGGGGAGCTGTGTGCACAGAGCAGCAGAGTTGAGCTGTGTGGCGGTGTGTCTCCTTGTGTACATAGGACCAGCAGAGTGAAGCTGTGTGCTGAGAGCACATGAGGAGGAGCTGTGTGCTCCGGACCGGCAGCAGCATTGAGCTGTGTGCTCTGGACCAGCAGAGGGAGCTGCGTCGCGGGGACCTGCAGAGTGGAGCTGTGTGGCGCTGTGTCTCCCTCGTGTACATAGGACCGGCAGAGTGGAACTCGCGAGCTTGGGAGCAGCAGAGATGAGCTGTGCTCGGGGACCAGCAGAGTAAAGCTGTGTGCTGAGAGCACATGAGAACTGTGTGCTCGAACCACAGCAGAGTGGAACTGTGTGGAGCTGTGTCCGTTGTGTGCATAGGACCGGCAGAGTGGAGCTGCGTGCTCTGAGCAACAGAGTAGAACAGTGTGCTGTGAACATCAATGTTGAGCTGTGTGCTCAGGACCAGCAGAGGGAGCTGTGTTCTGGGAGAAGCGGAGTTGAGCTGTGTACTGGGACCAGCAGAGTGGCGCTGTGAGCTCAGGGGCAGCAGAGATGAGCTGTGTGCTGAGAACTGATGAGTAGTGCTGTGTGCTCTGGAGCAGCAGAGGGGAGCTGTTTGGTGCTGTGTACATGGGACCAGCTAAGTAGCGCTTTGTGCTGGGAGCGGCAGAAGCGTAGCTGTGTTCTGTGGTAGATGCATGGAGCCGTGCTTTCGGGGAGCAGAAGAGTGAAGCTGTGTGCTCTGGAGCGGCTGTGTTGAACAGCGTTCTCGGGAGCAACAGAGTGGGCCTGTGTGGCGCTGTGTACATGGGACCAACAGAGTAGAGCTTTGTGCTGAGGAGCAGCAGAGTGGAAGAGCCTGCTCGGGAGCGGCAGAGCGGAGTTGTGTGCTGCGAGCAGTTGAGTGAAGCTGAGTGCTGAGAGCAGATGAGGGGAGTCTGTGTGCTCGGGGGCAGCTGTGTGGAGCAGTGTGCTGTGAACATCAAAGTTGAGCAGTGTGCTCAGGACCGGCAGAGGGGAGCTGCGTGCTGCGAGTAGACTAGTAGAGCTGTGTGCTGGGAGCAGCAGAGGGGAGCTGCATGCAGGGAGCAGTGGAGTTGAGCTGTGTACTGACAGCAGATGAGTGGAGCTGTGTGATACTGTGTCTCGTTGTGTACATAGGACCAGGAGAGTGGAGCTGTGTGCAGGGAGCAGTGGAGTTGAACAGCACGCTCGAGAGCAGCAGAGGGGAGCGGTGTGGCACTGTGTCTCGTTGTGTACATAGGACCAGCAGAGGTGGAGCTGTGTGCTCTGAAGCAGTAGAGGGAGCTGCGTGCGGGAGCAGTGGAGTTGAACATCACGCTCGTGAGCGGCAGAGGAGCGGTGTGGCAATTGTGGACATCACGACCAGCTGTGTGCTCTGGAACAGCACAGGTGAGCTGGGTGGCCCTGTGTACATGGGACCAGGAGAGTGGAGCTGTGTGCAGGGAGCAGTGGAGTTGAACAGCACGCTTCGAGAGCAGCAGAGGGAGCGGTGTGGCACTGTGTCTCGTTGTGTACATAGGACCAGCAGGAGTGGAGCTGTGTGCTCTGAAGCAGTAGAGGAGCTGTGTGCAGGGAGCAGTGGAGTGGAACAGCACACTCGGGTGCAGCAGAGTGGAGATGTGTCTGGTTGTGTACATAGGACCAGCAGCGGGGAGCTGTGTGCACAGAGCAGCAGAGTTGAGCTGTGTGGCGGTGTGTCTCCTTGT
Organism: Lepomis macrochirus; assembly: GCA_024633595.2. NCBI lineage: Eukaryota > Metazoa > Chordata > Actinopteri > Centrarchiformes > Centrarchidae > Lepomis > Lepomis macrochirus. Next base: position 4,178,173 of record JALXJV020000013.1, read on the forward strand.
GTACATAGGACCAGCAGAGTGAAGCTGTGTGCTGAGAGCACATGAGGAGGAGCTGTGTGCTCGGACCGGCAGCAGCATTGAGCTGTGTGCTCTGGACCAGCAGAGGAGCTGCGTCGCGAGGACCTGCAGGAGTGGAGCTGTGTGGCGCTGTGTCTCCTCGTGTACATAGGACCCGGCAGAGTGGAACTGCGAGCTTGGGAGCAGCAGAGATGAGCTGTGCTCCGGGACCAGCAGAGTAAAGCTGTGTGCTGAGAGCACATGAGGAAAGCTGTGTGCTCCGAACCACAGCAGAGTGGAACTGTGTGGAGCTGTGTCTCGTTGTGTGCATAGGACCGGCAGAGTGGAGCTGCGTGCTCTGAGCAACAGAGTAGAACAGTGTGCTGTGAACATCAATGTTGAGCTGTGTGCTCAGGACCAGCAGAGGGGAGCTGTGTTCTGGGAGAAGCGGAGTTGAGCTGTGTACTGGGACCAGCAGAGTGGCGCTGTGAGCTCAGGGGCAGCAGAGATGAGCTGTGTGCTGAGAACTGATGAGTAGTGCTGTGTGCTCTGGAGCAGCAGAGGGGAGCTGTTTGGTGCTGTGTACATGGGACCAGCTAAGTAGCGCTTTGTGCTGGGAGCGGCAGAGCGTAGCTGTGTTCTGTGAGTAGATGCATGGAGCTTCGTGCTCGGGAGCAGAAGAGTGAAGCTGTGTGCTCTGGAGCGGCTGTGTTGAACAGCGTTCCGGGAGCAACAGAGTGGGCCTGTGTGGCGCTGTGTACATGGGACCAACAGAGTAGAGCTTTGTGCTGAGGAGCAGCAGAGTGGAAGAACCTGCTTCGGGGAGCGGCAGAGCCGGAGTTGTGTGCTGCGAGCAGTTGAGTGAAGCTGAGTGCTGAGAGCAGATGAGGGAGTCTGTGTGCTCGGGGGGCAGCTGGTGTGGAGCAGTGTGCTGTGAACATCAAAGTTGAGCAGTGTGCTCAGGACCGGCAGAGGGAGCTGCGTGCTGCGAGTAGACTAAGTAGAAGCTGTGTGCTGGGAGCAGCAGAGGGGAGCTGCATGCAGGGAGCAGTGGAGTTGAGCTGTGTACTGACAGCAGATGAGTGGAGCTGTGTGATACTGTGTCTCGTTGTGTACATAGGACCAGGAGAGTGGAGCTGTGTGCAGGGAGCAGTGGAGTTGAACAGCACGCTCGAGAGCAGCAGAGGGGAGCGGTGTGGCACTGTGTCTCGTTGTGTACATAGGACCAGCAGAGTGGAGCTGTGTGCTCTGAAGCAGTAGAGGGAGCTGCGTGCGGGAGCAGTGGAGTTGAACATCACGCTCGTGGCGGCAGAGGGCGGTGTGGCAATTGTGGACATCACGACCAGCTGTGTGCTCTGGAACAGCACAGGTGAGCTGGGTGGCCCTGTGTACATGGGACCAGGAGAGTGGAGCTGTGTGCAGGGAGCAGTGGAGTTGAACAGCACGCTTCGAGGCAGCAGAGGGGCGGTGTGGCACTGTGTCTCGTTGTGTACATAGGACCAGCAGGGTGGAGCTGCGTGCTCTGAAGCAGTAGAGGGAGCTGTGTGCAGGGAGCAGTGGAGTGGAACAGCACACTTCGGGTGCAGCAGAGTGGAGATGTGTCTGGTTGTGTACATAGGACCAGCAGCGGGGAGCTGTGTGCACAGAGCAGCAGAGTTGAGCTGTGTGGCGGTGTGTCTCCTTGTGTACATAGGACCAGCAGAGTGAAGCTGTGTGCTGAGAGCACATGAGAGGAGCTGTGTGCTTTCGGACCGGCAGCAGCGTTGAGCTGTGTGCTCTGGACCAGCAGAGGGAGCTGCGTCGCGAGGACCTGCAGAGTGGAGCTGTGTGGCGCTGTGTCTCCTGCGTGTACATAGGACCGGCAGAAGTGGAACTGCGAGCTTGGGAGCAGCAGAGATGAGCTGTGCTCGGGACCAGCAGAGTAAAAGCTGTGTGCTGAGAGCACATGAGAAGCTGTGTGCTCGAACCACAGCAGAGTGGAACTGTGTGGAGCTGTGTCTCGTTGTGTGCATAGGACCGGCAGAGTGGAGCTGCGTGCTCTGAGCAACAGAGTAGAACTGGTGTGCTGTGAACATCAATGTTGAGCTGTGTGCTCCAGGACCAGCAGAGGGAGCTGTGTTCTGGGAGAAGCGGAGTTGAGCTGTGTACTGGGACCAGCAGAGTGGCGCTGTGAGCTCAGGGGCAGCAGAGATGAGCTGTGTGCTGAGAACTGATGAGTAGTGCTGTGTGCTCTGGAGCAGCAGAGGGAGCTGTTTGGTGCTGTGTACATGGGACCAGCTAAGTAGCGCTTTGTGCTGGGGCGGCAGAAGCGTAGCTGTGTTCTGTGAGTAGATGCATGGAGCCGTGCTTCCGGGAGCAGAAGAGTGAAGCTGTGTGCTCTGGGCGGCTGTGTTGAACAGCGTTCGGGAGCAACAGAGTGGGCCTGTGTGGCGCTGTGTACATGGGACCAACAGAGTGAGAAGCTTTGTGCTGAGGAGCAGCAGAGTGGAAGAAGCCTGCTTTCGGGAGGCGGCAGAAGCGGAGTTGTGTGCTGCGAGCAGTTGAGTGAAGCTGAGTGCTGAGAGCAGATGAGGGGAGTCTGTGTGCTTTCGGGGGGCAGCTGTGTGGAGCAGTGTGCTGTGAACATCAAAGTTGAGCAGTGTGCTCAGGACGGCAGAGGGAGCTGCGTGCTCGCGAGTAGACTGAAGTAGAGCTGTGTGCTGGGAGCAGCAGAGGGAGCTGCATGCAGGGAGCAGTGGAGTTGAGCTGTGTACTGACAGCAGATGAGGTGGAGCTGTGTGATACTGTGTCCGTTGTGTACATAGGACCAGGAGAGTGGAGCTGTGTGCAGGGAGCAGTGGAGTTGAACAACGCTTCGAGAGCAGCAGAGGGAGCGGTGTGGCACTGTGTCGTCGTGTGTACATAGGACCAGCAGAGGTGGAGCTGTGTGCTCTGAAGCAGTAGAGGGAGCTGCGTGCGGGGAGCAGTGGAGTTGAACATCACGCTTCGTGAGCGGCAGAGGGAGCGGTGTGGCAATTGTGGACATCACGACCAGCTGTGTGCTCTGGAACAGCACAGGTGAGCTGGGTGGCCCTGTGTACATGGGACCAGGAGAGTGGAGCTGTGTGCAGGGAGCAGTGGAGTTGAACAGCACGCTTCGAGAGCAGCAGAGGGGCGGTGTGGCACTGTGTCCGTTGTGTACATAGGACCAGCAGAGTGGAGCTGCGTGCTCTGAAGCAGTAGAGGGAGCTGTGTGCAGGGAGCAGTGGGTGGAACAGCACACTTCGGGTGCAGCAGAGTGGAGATGTGTCTGGTTGTGTACATAGGACCAGCAGCGGGGAGCTGTGTGCACAGAGCAGCAGAGTTGAGCTGTGTGGCGGTGTGTCTCCTTGTGTACATAGGACCAGCAGAGTGAAGCTGTGTGCTGAGAGCACATGAGGAGGAGCTGTGTGCTTCGGACCGGCAGCAGCATTGAGCTGTGTGCTCTGGACCAGCAGAGGGAGCTGCGTCGCGAGGACCTGCAGAGTGGAGCTGTGTGGCGCTGTGTCTCCTCGTGTACATAGGACCGGCAGAGTGGAACTGCGAGCTTGGGAGCAGCAGAGATGAGCTGTGCTCCCGGGACCAGCAGAGTAAAGCTGTGTGCTGAGAGCACATGAGAAGCTGTGTGCTCGAACCACAGCAGGGGTGGAACTGTGTGGAGCTGTGTCGTTGTGTGCATAGGACCGGCAGAGTGGAGCTGCGTGCTCTGAGCAACAGAGTAGAACAGTGTGCTGTGAACATCAATGTTGAGCTGTGTGCTCAGGACCAGCAGAGGGAGCTGTGTTCTGGGAGAAGCGGAGTTGAGCTGTGTACTGGGACCAGCAGAGTGGCGCTGTGAGCTCAGGGGCAGCAGAGATGAGCTGTGTGCTGAGAACTGATGAGTAGTGCTGTGTGCTCTGGAGCAGCAGAGGGAGCTGTTTGGTGCTGTGTACATGGGACCAGCTAAGTGGCGCTTTGTGCTGGGAGGCGGCAGAAGCGTAGCTGTGTTCTGTGAGTAGATGCATGGAGCTTCGTGCTTTCGGGGAGCAGAAGAGTGAAGCTGTGTGCTCTGGAGCGGCTGTGTTGAACAGCGTTCCGGGAGCAACAGAGTGGGCCTGTGTGGCGCTGTGTACATGGGACCAACAGAGTAGAAGCTTTGTGCTGAGGAGCAGCAGAGTGGAAGGAACCTGCTTCGGGAGGCGGCAGAAGCGGAGTTGTGTGCTGCGAGCAGTTGAGTGAAGCTGAGTGCTGAGAGCAGATGAGGGAGTCTGTGTGCTTTCGGGGGCAGCTGTGTGGAGCAGTGTGCTGTGAACATCAAAGTTGAGCAGTGTGCTCAGGACCGGCAGAGGGAGCTGCGTGCTGCGAGTAGACTGAGTAGAAGCTGTGTGCTGGGAGCAGCAGAGGAGCTGCATGCAGGGGAGCAGTGGAGTTGAGCTGTGTACTGACAGCAGATGAGGTGGAGCTGTGTGATACTGTGTCTCGTTGTGTACATAGGACCAGGAGAGTGGAGCTGTGTGCAGGGAGCAGTGGAGTTGAACAGCACGCTCGAGAGCAGCAGAGGGGCGGTGTGGCACTGTGTCTCGTTGTGTACATAGGACCAGCAGAGTGGAGCTGTGTGCTCTGGAAGCAGTAGAGGGAGCTGCGTGCCGGGAGCAGTGGAGTTGAACATCACGCTCGTGAGCGGCAGAGGGGAGCGGTGTGGCAATTGTGGACATACGACCAGCTGTGTGCTCTGGAACAGCACAGGTGAGCTGGGTGGCCCTGTGTACATGGGACCAGGAGAGTGGAGCTGTGTGCAGGGAGCAGTGGAGTTGAACAGCACGCTTCGAGAGCAGCAGAGGGAGCGGTGTGGCACTGTGTCGTTGTGTACATAGGACCAGCAGAGTGGAGCTGCGTGCTCTGAAGCAGTAGAGGGGAGCTGTGTGCAGGGAGCAGTGGAGTGGAACAGCACACTCGGGTGCAGCAGAGTGGAGATGTGTCTGGTTGTGTACATAGGACCAGCAGCGGGGAGCTGTGTGCACAGAGCAGCAGAGTTGAGCTGTGTGGCGGTGTGTCTCCTTGTGTACATAGGACCAGCAGAGTGAAGCTGTGTGCTGAGAGCACATGAGGAGGAGCTGTGTGCTTTCGGACCGGCAGCAGCATTGAGCTGTGTGCTCTGGACCAGCAGAGGGAGCTGCGTCGCGAGGGACCTGCAGAGTGGAGCTGTGTGGCGCTGTGTCTCCTGCGTGTACATAGGACCGGCAGAGTGGAACTGCGAGCTTGGGAGCAGCAGAGATGAGCTGTGCTCCGGGACCAGCAGAGTAAAGCTGTGTGCTGAGAGCACATGAGAAAGCTGTGCTCGAGACCACAGCAGAGTGGAACTGTGTGGAGCTGTGTCTCGTTGTGTGCATAGGACCGGCAGAGTGGAGCTGCGTGCTCTGAGCAACAGAGTAGAACAGTGTGCTGTGAACATCAATGTTGAGCTGTGTGCTCAGGACCAGCAGAGGGGAGCTGTGTTCTGGGAGAAGCGGAGTTGAGCTGTGTACTGGGACCAGCAGAGTGGCGCTGTGAGCTCAGGGGCAGCAGAGATGAGCTGTGTGCTGAGAACTGATGAGTAGTGCTGTGTGCTCTGGAGCAGCAGAGGGGAGCTGTTTGGTGCTGTGTACATGGGACCAGCTAAGTAGCGCTTTGTGCTGGGAGCGGCAGAGCGTAGCTGTGTTCTGTGAGTAGATGCATGGAGCTTCGTGCTCGGGAGCAGAAGAGTGAAGCTGTGTGCTCTGGAGCGGCTGTGTTGAACAGCGTTCTCGGGAGCAACAGAGTGGGCCTGTGTGGCGCTGTGTACATGGGACCAACAGATTAGAGCTTTGTGCTGAGGAGCAGCAGAGTGGAAGAGCCTGCTCGGGAGCGGCAGAGCGGAGTTGTGTGCTGCGAGCAGTTGAGTGAAGCTGAGTGCTGAGAGCAGATGAGGGGAGTCTGTGTGCTCGGGGGCAGCTGTGTGGAGCAGTGTGCTGTGAACATCAAAGTTGAGCAGTGTGCTCAGGACCGGCAGAGGGGAGCTGCGTGCTGCGAGTAGACTAGTAGAGCTGTGTGCTGGGAGCAGCAGAGGGGAGCTGCATGCAGGGAGCAGTGGAGTTGAGCTGTGTACTGACAGCAGATGAGTGGAGCTGTGTGATACTGTGTCTCGTTGTGTACATAGGACCAGGAGAGTGGAGCTGCGTGCTCTGGAGCAGTAGAGGTGAGCTGGGTGCTCTGAAGCAGTAGAGGGGAGCTGTGTGCAGGGAGCAGTGGACTTGAGCTGTGTACTGGCAGCAGATGAGTGGAGCTGTGTGCTCCGGAGCAGCAGACTGGAGCGGTGTGATACTGTGTCTCGTTGTGTACATAGGACCAGGAGAGGGGAGCTGTGTGCAGGGAGCAGTGGAGTTGAACATCCGCTTCGTGGCGGCAGAGGAAGCGGTGTGGCACTTGTTTCTCGTTGTGGACATACGACCAGCTGTGTGCTCTGGAACAGCACAGGTGAGGTGGGTGGCCCTGTGTACATGGGACCAGGAGAGTGGAGCTGCGTGCTCCGGAGCAGCAGAGGGGAGCTGCGTGCAGGGAGCAGTGGAGTGGAACAGCACGCTCGAGAGCAGCAGAGGGGAGCGGTGTGGCACTGTGTCTCGCTGTGGACATACGACCAGCTGTGTGCTCTGGAGCAGTAGAGGTGAGCTGGGTGGCCCTGTGTACATGGGACCAGGAGAGTGGAGCTGCGTGCTCCGGAGCAGCAGAGTGGAGCTGTGTGCTCTGAAGCAGTAGAGGGGAGCTGCATGCAGGGAGCAGTGGAGTGGAACAGCACACTCGGGTGCAGCAGAGTGGAGATGTGTCTGGTTGTGTACATAGGACCCGCAGAGGGGAGCTGTGTGCAGGGAGCAGTGGACTTGAGCTGTGTACTGACAGCAGATGAGTGGAGCTGTGTGCTCCGGAGCAGCAGACTGGAGCGGTGTGATACTGTGTCTCGTTGTGTACATAGGACCAGCAGATGGGAGCTGTGCGCAGGGAGCAGTGGAGTTGAACAGCACGCTTCGGGGAGCCATGAGAGGGCGGTGTGGCACTTGTGTCTCGTTGTGGACATACGACCAGCTGTGTGCTCTGGAACAGCACAGGTGAGCTGGGTGGCCCTGTGTACATGGGACCAGGAGAGGGGAGCTGCATGCAGGGAGCAGTGGAGTGGAACAGCACTCTCGGGTGCAGCAGAGTGGAGATGTGTGCCGCTGTGTCTGCTTGTGTACATAGGACCTACAGAGTGGAGCAGTGTCCTCTGCAGCTGTGGAGCTTCATGGTGAGAACAGATGAGTGGTGCTGTGTGATCTGACAGCAGCAGAGTGGAACAGCGTGCTCGGGGGCAGCAGAGAGAGCCACTGTGTCTTGTTGTGTACATAGTACAAGCCGAGTGGAGCTCAAGCTGTGTGCTCGAGAGCAGCAGAGTCAAGCTTTGTAGTTGGGAGCAGGAGAGTGGAGCTGTGTGGCGATGTCTCTCGTTGTGTACATACGACCAGCAGAGTAGAGCTGTGTGCTCCAGAGCGGCAGAGTGGAGCGGTGTGGCGCTGTGTCCTGTTGTGTACATAGGACCAGCAGAGGGGAGCTGTGTGCAGGGAGCAGTGGAGTTGAACTGTGTACATGGGACCAGGAGAGTGGAGCTGCGTGCTGGCAGCAGATGAGTGGAGCGGTGTGATACTGTGTCTCGTTGTGTACATAGGACCGGCAGAGGGGAGCTGTGCGCAGGGAGCAGTGGAGTTGAACATCACGCTCGTGAGCGGCAGAGGGGAGATGTGTCTGGTTGTGTACATAGGACCAGCAGAGGGGAGCTGTGTGCAGGGAGCAGTGGACTTGAGCTGTGTACTGGCAGCAGATGAGTGGAGCTGTGTGCTCCGGAGCAGCAGACTGGAGCGGTGTGATACTGTGTCTCGTTGTGTACATAGGACCGGCAGAGTGGAGCTGTGTGCTCTGGAGCAGTAGAGGTGAGCTGGGTGGCCCTGTGTACATGGGACCAGGAGAGTGGAGCTGCGTGCTCTGAAGCAGTAGAGGGGAGCTGCATGCAGGGAGCAGTGGAGTGGAACAGCACACTCGGGTGCAGCAGAGTGGAGATGTGTGACGCTGTGTCTGCTTGTGTACATAGGACCAGCAGAGGGGAGCTGTGTGCAGGGAGCAGTGGAGTTGAACAGCACGCTCGGGTGCAGCAGAGTGGCGCATACATAGGACCCACAGAGGGGACCTTTGTCCTCGGCAGCAGTGGAGCTTTATGCTGAGAACAGAGGAGTGGTGCTGTGTGCTCTGGAGCAGTAGAGGTGAGCTGGGTGGCCCTGTGTACATGGGACCAGGAGAGTGGAGCTGCGTGCTGGCAGCAGCAGAGTTGAGTTTTTCGCAGTGACTAGTGTAGTGGAACTGTGTGCATGGAGCAGTGGAGTTGAGCTGTGTACTGACAGCATATGAGTGGAGCTTTGTGCTCCGGAGCAGCAGAGTGGAGAAGTGTGGCACTGTGTCTGGTTGTGTACATAGGACCAGCCGAGTGGAGCTGTGTGCTCTGAAGCAGTAGAGGGGAGCTGCATGCAGGGAGCAGTGGAGTGGAACAGCACACTCGGGTGCAGCAGAGAGGAGATGTGTGGCGCTGTGTCTGGTTGTGTACATAGGACCAGCAGAGGGGAGCTGTGTGCAGGAAGCAGTGGAGTAGAGCTATGTGCTGGGAGCAGAAGAGTGGAGCTATGTGGCACTGTGTACGAGGGACCAGCCGAGTAGAGTTTTGAGCCGGGACCCGCAGGGTCGAGCTGTGTGCTGGCAGCAGCAGAGTGAAGAAGTGTGCAGAGACCAGCCGAGTGGAGCTGCGTGCTCTGGAGCAGCAGAGATGAGCTGTGCTCTCGGGACCGGCAGAGTGAAGCTGTGTGCTGAGAGCACATTAGAAGAGCTGTGCGTTCGGAGCCGCAGCAGAGGGGACTTGTGTGGCGCTGTGTCTCGTTGTGTGCATAGGACCGGCAGAGTGGAGCTGCATGCTCTGAGCAACAGAGTGGAACAGTGTGCTGTGAACATCACAGTTGAGCTGTGTGCTTAGGACCAGCAGAGGGGAGCTGTGTTTTGGGAGAACCTGGGTTGAGCTGTGTGCTCTAGGGGTGCAACGGTTCAACAAGCCCACGGTTCGGTTTGTATTGCGGTTTCTGGGTCACGGTTTCGGTTCGGTACCAGTGGGGAATATGGAGACATTTCTATTTACCGAAAGTTGTAGTGGGATACAAATAATTTTAGACTATAATTTTAGATGTTGTCTACAATGCTGCATTAGTTTAACGTACATTTTAAGTCAAGCAGATGTAAAGGGTGACAGTCTGGGTGAATCTAGCTGCTAAACAGTAACATGGATGACATCATCGACTACGTCGTCAGTTATAACATCACCAGACGAAATAAATGTTTGCTTTACGAGTGAAAATGCTCTTCTTGCGTAGACATTCTCAATTAAGTGTAATGAATTATAATGTAAGCCTATAAAAACGTTTATAAGTGCTAGCGTGCTCTACATAAACCTCGCTAACAAAACAATACTAAAACGATAGATTAAACAACCCACATGGTATATTTTTCATTCACTTTGATGAAGTCGACGGTCCGCCCTCACCGCTGAATGCACGCGAGCTCCCGCGGCAGGGGAAACACTTTCCGTCGGGGATAACTACATTGGCACGACACTGTCTCCGTTTTAGTTACGACCTTCGTTCCCTCGCTATTGTAATCAACGCTAAATCCAAAATGCTCCCACACAGGTCACTTAAAAGACGATTGTGCATCCTCATACCTTAACTTTTTGCCTCCACACGCCATCTCCTCCGCACATATTCTTGCGTTTCATTAGCATCGGTATGATTACCCTCTCTCCAGTGTTTTCCAGTAACGTTACGTGATTTGTCATCGATATATTGACAGTTCATTGGACAGGTACTCTCCGGGGAAGGGGAAGGGCAAAGGGTGTTTGCTTGTTGCAAAATGTTTTTTTGTGGAACCTGTATTCCTGATACTGACTATTCTAAAAGCCAACCTACAGAGGGCGCCGTTTAGTTGGTGTTGCCTAAAGCGCTCTTGAGAATGGTCTGTACAGTCCAGTCAATACAGAACCAAAAATTGCGGATTACATGTAAAAACCGAGCCGTGGTTTGTGTATTGAACAATTCGGTTTTTTGCGGTTCGGTTTTGCACCCCTAATGCAGCTCTTAAGCAGGTGCCTGGGCCTACCACAATCTTTTGCCTCCACCCCCTGCTGAGGAGACAACCAGGAAGAGGTGAGGACTTATTGTTTACTTTATCTATTTAAACCAATTTAGTAACTGACTAGAATAGAAGCACTCCATACTATGTTGTGTATCTTGACCAACCCTGATTGAGGTATCTTTCTACACAGGCAGGATGGCCAGACCCCCCTGTGCTTCCTCAACCCCCACTGGAGCTACTCAGAACAAAGATGACAATAAAATGTTTCACAAATTAAATAAACAATCAAAACAAGAATGTGTATGGCTCCTACTTTATCAATAATCCCAACCTTAATACTCAGTTAACTGTTTGAGGTAATGGAACCCCTGGTCTCCATTACAATAGGACCAGCAGAGTGGAGCTGTGTGCTCTGAAGCAGTAGAGGGGAGCTGCATGCAGGGAGCAGTGGAGTGGAGATGTGTGGCGCTGTGTCTGGTTGTGTACATAGGACCAGCAGAGGGGAGCTGTGTACTGACAGCAGCAGAGTGGTGCTGTGTGCTCTGAAGCAGTAGAGTTGAGCTGCATGCAGGGAGCAATGGAGTGGAACAGCACACTCGGGTGCAGCAGAGTGGAGATGTCTCTGGTTGTGTACATAGGACCAGCAGATTGGAGCTGCATGCAGGGAGCAATGGAGTTGAACAGCACGCTCGGGAGCAGCAGAGTTGAACAGCACACTCGGGAGCAGCAGAGGGGAGCGGTGTGGCGCTGTATCTCGTTGGGGACATACGACCAGCTGTGTGCTCTGAAGCAGCAGAGGGGAGCTGCGTGCAGTGAGCAGTGGAGTGGGACAGCACGCTCGGGTGCAGCAGAGTGGAGTTGTGTCTGGTTGCGTACACAGGACCCACAGAGGGGACCTTTGTCCTCGGCAGCAGTGGAGCTTCATGCTGAGAACAGATGAGTGGTGCTGTGTGTTCTGGAACAGCAGAGGTGAGCTGGGCGGCCCTGTGTACATGGGACCAGGAGAGTGGAGCTGCGTGCTGGCTGCAGCAGAGTTGAGTTTTTCGCAGTGACTAGTGTAGTGGAACTGTGTGCAGGGAGCAGTGGAGTTGAGCTGTGTACTGACAGCAGATGAGTGGAGCTTTGTGCTCCAGAGCAGAAGAGGGGAGCGGTGTGGCGCTGTGTCTTGTTGTGTACATAGGGGTCCGATCGGCCGGCGGTGGCTTTAAGGTTTTTCCAGAGAGAGGCATGAGACAGAGGTAAAATGCAAACCACAAACGTGGCATTTATTATCTTCCATACAGACACGATGAGACACCAGCACCAATGAGCACCAAAAAACTTACACTGAAAGCTACCAGCTGCCTTATATACACTCCCTCCTGCAGGTAATTAAGTGGGTAAAACTACTTAGGTGGGACCACCATCATTTAGAATAATTAATATTTAGCTAAAACCCAACACCATATAGAAAACAGAGTACAAAGAATAAATATTTACATAAATACAAAATTTCTATCAATAAATCAATCACATACACTCAAAATAATCACATAAATCAGCATTGTTGAGATCTTCATTTCCCCACCCTCAGCTTCATGGTTTGCTCCTGCAGCTCTTAAGCAGGTGCCTGGGCCTACCACAATCTTTTGCCTCCACCCCCTGCTGAGGAGACAACCAGGAAGAGGTGAGGACTTATTGTTTACTTTATCTATTTAAACCAATTTAGTAACTGACTAGAATAGAAGCACTCCATACTATGTTGTGTATCTTGACCAACCCTGATTGAGGTCTCTTTCTACACAGGCAGGATGGCCAGACCCCCCTGTGCTTCCTCAACCCCCACTGGAGCTACTCAGAACAAAGATGACAATAAAATGTTTCACAAATTAAATAAACAATCAAAACAAGAATGTGTATGGCTCCTACTTTATCAATAATCCCAACCTTAATACTCAGTTAACTCTTTGAGGTAATGGAACCCCTGGTCTCCATTACAATAGGACCAGCAGAGTGGAGCTGTGTGCTCTGAAGCAGTAGAGGGGAGCTGCATGCAGGGAGCAGTGGAGTGGAGATGTGTGGCGCTGTGTCTGGTTGTGTACATAGGACCAGCAGAGGGGAGCTGTGTACTGACAGCAGCAGAGTGGAGCTGTGTGCTCTGAAACAGTTGAGGTCAGCGGTGTTGCACTTGTGTCTCGTTGTGGACATACGACCAGCTGTGTGCTCTAGAGCAGTAGAGTTGAGCTGCATGCAGGGAGCAATGGAGTGGAACAGCACACTCGGGTGCAGCAGAGTGGAGATGTCTCTGGTTGTGTACATAGGACCAGCAGATTGGAGCTGCATGCAGGGAGCAATGGAGTTGAACAGCACGCTCGGGAGCAGCAGAGTTGAACAGCACACTCGGGAGCAGCAGAGGGGAGCGGTGTGGCGCTGTATCTCGTTGGGGACATACGACCAGCTGTGTGCTCTGGAGCAGAAGAGGGCAGCTGCGTGCAGGGAGCAGTGGAGTGGAACAGGACGCTCGGGTGCAGCAGAGGGGCGCTGTGTCTGGTTGCGTACGTAGGACCCAAAGAGGGGACCTTTGTCCTCGGCAGCAGTGGAGCTTTATGCTGAGAACAGATGAGTGGTGCTGTGTGCTCTGGAACAGCAGAGGTGAGCTGGGTGGCCCTGTGTACATGGGACCAGGAGAGTGGAGCTGCGTGCTGGCAGCAGCAGAGTTGAGTTTTTTGCAGTGACTAGTGTAGTGGAACTGTGTGCAGGGAGCAGTGGACTTGAGCTGTGTACTGACAGCATATGAGTGGAGCTGTGTGCTCCGGAGCAGCAGAGTGGAGATGTGTGGCACTGTGTCTGGTTGTGGACATACGACCAGCTGTGTGCTCTGGAGCAGTAGAGGTGAGCTGGGTGGCCCTGTGTACATGGGACCAGGAGAGTGGAGCTGTGTGCAGGGAGCAGTGGAGTTGAACAGCACGCTCGAGAGCAGCAGAGGGGAGCGGTGTGGCACTGTGTCTCGCTGTGGACATACGACCAGCTGTGTGCTCTGGAGCAGTAGAGGTGAGCTGGGTGGCCCTGTGTACATGGGACCAGGAGAGTGGAGCTGCATGCAGGGAGCAGTGGAGTGGAACAGCACACTTGGGTGCAGCAGAGTGGAGATGTGTGGCGCTGTGTCTGGTTGTGTACATAGGACCAGCAGAGGGGAGCTGTGTGCAGGGAGCAGTGGAGTAGAGCTATGTGCTGGGAGCAGCAGAGTGGAGCTATGTGGCACTGTGTACGATGGACCAGCCGAGTAGAGTTTTGAGCCGGGACCCGCAGGGTCGAGCTGTGTGCTGGCAGCAGCAGAGTGAAGAAGTGTGCAGAGAGCAGCAGAGTGGAGCAGTGTGGCGTTGTGTCTCATTGTGTACATAGGACCAGCCGAGTGGAGCTGCGTGCTCTGGAGCAGCAGAGTGGAACAGCCTGCTCGGGAGCAGCAGAGATGAGCTGTGCTCTCGGGACCGGCAGAGTGAAGCTGTGTGCTGAGAGCACATGAGAAGAGCTGTGCGCTCGGAGCCGCAGCAGAGGGGACTTGTGTGGCGCCGTGTCTCGTTGTGTGCATAGGACCGGCAGAGTGGAGCTGCGTGCTCTGAGCAACAGAGTAGAACAGTGTGCTGTGAACATCACAGTTGAGCTGTGTGGTCAGGACCAGCAGAGGGGAGCTGTGTTCTGGGAGAACCTGGTTTGAGCTGTGTGCTCTGAAGCAGCAGAGGGGAGCTGCGTGCAGGGAGCAGTGGAGTGGAACAGCACGCTCGGGTGCAGCAGAGTGGCACCGAAGTCTGGTTGAGTACATAGGACCCACAGAGGGGACCTTTGTCCTCGGCAGCAGTGGAGCTTCATGCTGAGAACAGATGAGTGGTGCTGTGTGTTCTGGAACAGCAGAGGTGAGCTGGGCGGCCCTGTGTACATGGGACCAGGAGAGTGGAGCTGCGTGCTGGCTGCAGCAGAGTTGAGTTTTTCGCAGTGACTAGTGTAGTGGAACTGTGTGCAGGGAGCAGTGGAGTTGAGCTGTGTACTGACAGCAGATGAGTGGAGCTTTGTGCTCCGGAGCAGAAGAGGGGAGCGGTGTGGCGCTGTGTCTTGTGTACATAGGGGTCCCGATCGTCGGCGCGGTGGCTTTAAGGTTTTTCCAGAGAGAGGCATGAGACAGAGGTAAAATGCAAACCACAAACGTGGCATTTATTATCTTCCATACAGACACGATGAGACACCAGCACCAATTAGCACCAAAAAACTTACACTGAAAGCTACTAGCTGCCTTATATACACTCCCTCCTGCAGGTAATTAAGTGGGTAAAACTACTTAGGTGGGACCACCATCATTTAGAATAATTAATATTTAGCTAAAACCCAACACCATATAGAAAACAGAATACAAAGAATAAATATTTACATAAATACAAAATTTCTATCAATAAATCAATCACATACACTCAAAATAATCACATAAATCAGCATTGTTGAGATCTTCATTTCCCCACCCTCAGCTTCATGGTTTGCTCCTGCAGCTCTTAAGCAGGTTCCTGGGCCTACCACAATCTTTTGCCTCCGCCCCCTGCTGAGGAGACAACCAGGAAGAGGTGAGGACTTATTGTTTACTTTATCTATTTAAACCAATTTATTAACTGACTAGAATAGAAGCACTCCATACTATGTTGTGTATCTTGACCAACCCTGATTGAGGTCTCTTTCTACACAGGCAGGATGGCCAGACCCCCCTGTGCTTCCTCAACCCCCACTGGAGCTACTCAGAACAAAGATGACAATAAAATGTTTCACAAATTAAATAAACAATCAAAACAAGAATGTGTATGGCTCCTACTTTATCAATAATCCCAACCTTAATACTCAGTTAACTGTTTGAGTTAATGGAACCCCTGGTCTCCATTACAATAGGACCAGCAGAGTGGAGCTGCGTGCTCTGAAGCAGTAGAGGGGAGCTGCATGCAGGGAGCAGTGGAGTGGAAAGCACACTCGAGTGCAGCAGAGTGGAGATGTGTGGCGCTGTGTCTGGTTGTGTACATAGGACCAGCAGAGGGGAGCTGTGTGCTCTGAAACAGTAGAGGTCAGCGGTGTTGCACTTGTGTCTCGTTGTGGACATACGACCAGCTGTGTGCTCTAGTTCAGTAGAGGGGAGCTGTGTACTGACAGCAGTAGAGTGGTGCTGTGTGCTCTGGAACAGCAGAGGTGAGCTGGGTGGCCCTGTGTACATAGGACCAGCAGAGTGGACCTGTGTGCTCTGAAGCAGTAGAGTTGAGCTGCATGCAGGGAGCAGTGGAGTTGAACAGCACGCTCGGGAGCAGCAGAGGGGAGCGGTGTGTCGCTGTGTCTTGTTGGGGACATACGACCAGCTGTGTGCTCTGGAGCAGAAGAGGGCAGCTGCGTGCAGGGAGCAGTGGAGTGGAACAGGACGCTCGGGTGCAGCAGAGGGGCGCTGTGTCTGGTTGCGTACGTAGGACCCACAGAGGGGACCTTTGTCCTCGGCAGCAGTGGAGCTTTATGCTGAGAACAGATGAGTGGTGCTGTGTGCTCTGGAACAGCAAAGGTGAGCTGGGTGGCCCTGTGTACATAGGACCAGCCGAGTGGAGCTGTGTGCTCTGAAGCAGTAGAGGGGAGCTGCATGCAGGGAGCAATGGAGTGGAACAGCACGCTCGGGTGCAGCAGAGTGGAGATGTCTCTGGTTGTGTACACAGGACCAGCAGCGGGGAGCTGTGTGCAGGGAGCAGTGGAGTTGAGCTGTGTACTGACAGCAAATGAGTGGAGCGGTGTGATACTGTGTCCCGTTGTGTACATAGGACCAGCTGTGTGCTCTGGAGCAGTAGAGGGGAGCTGCGTGCAGGGAGCAGTGGAGTGGAACAGCACGCTCGGGTGCAGCAGAGGGGGGCGGTGTGGCACTGTGTCTCGTTGTGGACATACGACCAGCTGTGTGCTCTGGAGCAGTAGAGGGGAGCTGCGTGCAGGGAGCAGTGGAGTGGAACAGCACGCTCGGGTGTAGTAGAGTGGCGCCGAAGTCTGGTTGCGTACATAGGACCCACAGAGGGGACCTTTGTCCTTGGCAGCAGTGGAGCTTTATGCTGAGAACAGATGAGTGGTGCTGTGTGCTCTGGAACAGCAGAGGTGAGCTGGGTGGCCGTGTGTACATGGGACCAAGAGAGTGGAGCTGCGTGCTGGCAGCAGCAGAGTTGAGTTTTTTGCAGTGACTAGTGTAGTGGTACTGTGTGCAGGGAGCAGTGGAGTTGAGCTGTGTACTGACAGCATATGAGTGGAGCTGTGTGCTCCGGAGCAGCAGAGGGGAGCGGTGTGGCACTGTGTCTGGTTGTGTACATAGGACCAGCAGAGGGGAACTGTGTGCAGGGAGCAGTGGAGTTGAACAGCATGCTCGGAGCCGCAGCAGAGTGGACCTGTGTGGCGCTGTGTCTCATTGTGTACATAGGACCGGCCGAGTAGAGCTGTGTGCTCGGAGCAGCAGAGGTGAGCTGTGTGCTGAGAGCACATGAGAGGAGCTGTGTGCTCGGAGCAGCAGAGTGGACCTGTGTGGCGCTGTGTCTCGTTGTGTACATTGGACCAGCCGAGGTGATTTGTGTGCTGGGAGCAGCAGAGTGCACCTGTGTGATAAGGACCAGCTGAGGGTAGCTGTGAGCAGCAGAGTGGAGCTACGTTGCGCTGTGTACATGGGACCAGCCGACTAGAGCTTTGAGCCGGGACCTGCAGAGTTGAGCTGTGTGGCACTGTGTCTCCTCGTGTACATAGGACCGGCGGAGTGCACCTGTGTGCTAAGGACCAGCAGAGGGTAGCTGTGTGCTGAGTGCACATGAGAGGAGCTGTGTGCTCGGAGCCGCAGCAGAGTTGAGCTGTGTGCTGAGAGCACATGAGAGGAGCTGTGTGCTCGGAGCAGCAGAGTGGAGCTGTGTGCTGCAAGTAGACTAGTAGAGCGGTGTGCTGGGAGCAGCAGAGTGGAGCTATGTTGCGCTGTGTACATGGGAACAGTCGACTAGAGCTTTGAGTCGGGACCTGCGGAGTGGAGCTGTGTGGCACTGTGTCTCCTCGTGTACATAGGACCGGCAGAGTTGAGCTGCGTGCTTGGGAGCAGCAGAGATGAGCTGTGCTCTCAAGACCAGCAGAGTACAGCTGTGTGCTGAGAGCACATGAGAGGAGCGGTGTGCTCGGAGCCGCAGCAGAGGGGACCTGTGTGGCGCTGTGTCTCGTTGTGTGCATAGGACCGGCAGAGTGGAGCTGTGTGCTGTGAGCAGCAGAGTGGAACAGTGTGCTGTGAACATCAAAGTTGAGCTGTGTGCTCAGGACCAGCAGAGGGGAGCTGCGTGCAGGGAGCAGTGGAGTGGGACAGCACGCTCGGGTGCACCAGAGTGGAGATGTGTGGCGCTGTGTCTGGTTATGTACATAGGACCTACAGAGTGGAGCTGTGTCCTCTGCAGCTGTGGAGCTTCATGGTGAGAACAGATGAGTGGTGCTGTGTGATCTGGAGCAGCAGAGTGGAACAGCGAACTCTGGGGCAGCAGAGAGAGCCGCTGTGTCCGAGTGGAGCTCGAGCTGTGTGCTCGAGAGCAGCAGAGTCAAGCTTTGTAGTTGGGAGCAGGAGAGTGGAGCTGTGTGGCGATGTGTCTCGTTGTGTACACAGGACCAGGAGAGTGGAGCTGCGTGCTCGGGACCAGCAGAGGTGAGCTGGGTGGCCCTGCGTACATGGGACCAGCAGAGTACAACTTTGTGCTTGGGACCAGCCGAGTAGAGCTGTGTGCTCTGGAGCAGTAGAGGGGAGCTGCGTGCAGGGAGCAGTGGAGTGGAACAGCACGCTCGGGTGCAGCAGAGTGGCGCCGTGTCTGGTTTCGTACATAGGACCAGCAGAGTGGACCTTTGTCCTCGGCCGCAGTGGAGTTTTATGCTGGGAACAGATGAGTGGTGCTGTGTGATCTGGAGCGGCAGAGGTGAGCTGGGTGGCCCTGTGTACATGGGACCAGGAGAGCGGAGCTGTGTGCTGGCAGCAGCAGAGTGGAGTTTTTTGCAGTGAGTAGTGTAGTGGAACTGTGTGCTGAGAGCAGCAGAGTTGAGCTGTGTACTGAAAGCAGATGAGTGGAGCTGTGTGCTCCGGAGCAGCAGAGTGGAGCGGTGTGGCACTGTGTCTGGTTGTGTACATAGGACCAGCAGAGGGGAACTGTGTGCAGGGAGCAGTGGAGTTGAGCTGTGTACTGACAGCAGATGAGTGGAGTTGTGTGCTCCGGAGCAGCAGAGTGGAGCGGTGTGATACTGTGTCTCTGGTTGTGTACATAGGACCAGCAGATGGGAGCTGTGTGCAGGGAGCAGTGGAGTTGAACAGCACGCTCGGGAGCAGCAGAGGAGAGCGGTGTGGCACTGTGTCTCATTGTGGACATATGACCAGCAGAGGGGAGCTGTGTGCTCTGGAGCAGTAGAGGGGAGCTGCGTGCAGGGAGCAGTGGAGTGGAACAGCACGCTCGGGTGCACCAGAGTGGACCTGTGTTGTGCTGTGTACATCGGACCAGCCGAGTAGAGGTACGTGCTGGGAGCAGCAGAGTGCAGCTGTGTACATGGGACTTGCCGAGTGGAGCTGTGTGCTTGGGACCACCTGTGTACATGAAAGCAACAGAGTGGAGATGATCGGGAGCAGCGGAGCTTCGGGCTCGCAGACTCCCTTGGAAGAGGGAGGTTGTCTAGGTTGTTAACTTTTTTAGTTTTTTTTTTGGTAAAACCTTTACCTTCTCATTTGGTTAAGAAGTCTGCTTCCCCACCCTAGGGCGCTGTGCATTTTGGGTGTCGAATTTAAAAACACCCCCCTTTTTATCCCTTCCCCACCGAGAGTGTATTTGCCATTAATAACCCTCCCGCTGGCCCGGCTTCGCGTAGACACGGCGCGTCCTTCCCCGGGCGTTGCACGCGACCCAGAACTTGACGCCGTACTTGGCCGGCTTGCTGGGCATGTACTGTCTGAAGGGACAGCGACCTGCGGAAAATGACGCATAGGAGTATTTTTTTTGTGTGTTTATATATTTTATATATTTTATGTTATTTTATTTTATTTATATACTTTTTTTTATTTACACGCGCGTACACATGCACACATCAGCAACAACAACAACAACAACAACAACAACTACCTCTGAAGGAAACCAGCTGCTCGTCCACCGTCACCGCGGGCCCCGGCTCGTACAGGTAGGGCAGCCGCGCGGCCCACCTGTCCCACAGGTCTCTGACCGCGGCCAGTTTGTCGACGGCGCGGCCCGGCCGCTCTCCACGTCCCACAGGCTGGCCGCCGCCTCTCCCCGGGACCTGTACACGCCGGCCAAGATGAGCAGGCCGACGTAGTCCTCGAGGTCGCTCTCGTCGTCCTCAAAGTATTCACCCCCCTCAGCGGGTCCCCTCGACCCCCTCGAGGACGGCTCTAGGGCGCCGCCGCGTGTTAGCGGCGAGTGGGTCGTTTTGACCCGGGAGAGGACGGCGGTCGTTATGTATTTTTTTCGTCCCCCCACCCCCCTCAGCGGGTCCCCTTGACCCCCGCGAGGACGGCTCTAGGGCGCCGCCGCGTGTTAGCGGCGAGTTGTCGGCAGGGGCCTTTTTGACCCCGCAGAGGATGGCGTGCGGGCGGTCGTTATGTATATTTTTTGTCTCCCCCCACCCCCCTCAGCGGGTCCCCTTGACCCCCTCGAGGACGGCTCTAGGGCGCCACCGCGTGTTAGCGGCGAGTAGTCGGGAGGGGCCTTTTTGACCCCGCAGAGGACGGCGTGCGGGCGGTCGTTATGTATTTTTTTGTCTCCCCCCCCCCTCAGCGGGTCCCCTTGACCCCCTCGAGGACGGCTCTAGGGCGCCACCGCGTGTTAGCGGCGAGTAGTCGGGAGGGGCCTTTTTGACCCCGCAGAGGACGGCGTGCGGGCGGTCGTTATGTATTTTTTTTTGTCTCCCCCACTCCCTCAGCGGGTCCCCTTGACCCCAGCGAGGACAGCTTCGAGGTCGTTTTGACCCTGGAGAGGACAGCGCTCGTTATGTATTTTTGTCCCCCACCCCCCTCAGCGGGTCCCCTTGACCCCCGCGAGGACGGCTCTAGGGCGCCGCCACGCGTGTTAGCGGCGAGTAGTCGGGAGGGCCTTTTGACCCGGAGAGGACGGCGGTCGTTATGTATTTTTTCGTCCCGCCACCCCCCTCAGCTGGTCACCTTGACCCCGCCAGGACTGCTCTAGAGCGCGCCGCGTGTTAGCGGCGAAGTAGTCGGAGGGGCCTTTTGACCCCGCAGAGGACGGCGTGCAGGCGGTCGTTATGTATATTTTGTTCCCCCACCCCCCTCAGCGGGTCCCCTTGACCCCCGCGAGGACAGCTCGGTGTCGTTTTGACCCGGGAGAGGACGGTGGTCGTTATGTATTTTTTTGTCCCCCCCACGCCCCTCAGCGGGTCCCCTTGACCCCCGCGAGGACGGCTCCAGGGCGCCGCCGCGTGTTAGCGGCGAGTAGTCGGCAGGGGCCTTTTTGACCCCGCCGAGGACGGCGTTCGGGCGGTCGTTATGTATATTTTTTGTCTCCCCCCACCCACATTATGTATTCACCCCCCTCCCCAATGGGTCCCCTTGACCCCAGCGAGGACGGCTCTAGGGCGCCGCCGCGTGTTAGCGGCTAGGGGTCGTTTTGACCCGGGAAAGGACGGCGCTCGGACGGTCGTTATGTTTTTTTTTTGTCCCCCCCAACCCCAACCCCGAGTAGCGGCGAGAGGGCAGCGAGGGGCCGTTTTGACCCCGCCCCGGGACAGCTCGAGAGGGGCGCCTCGCGTTCCCGCCGCTCGTCAGACGGATTGGCCGAGAGAGGGACAGAGCGGTCATTGTGACCCGCTCGGGGCAGCGTGAGGGTTAACAAAAAAAGATATAATTTAAGTAACACCTCTTTAACAGTGTAAAAAGGACAACATTATAGGCATCAATGGAACTGTATATTGTACAGTTGCACCTGCACATAATAAAGTAACAAATGAGCTCATTTGTAATCACTACAGGTGGCAGTGTGGAAGGCAACCACATAAGCAGAGAAGGTACATTTACAGCATTTATACAAACTGAACAGAGTTCATTTCAATTTCATTATAAATCTGTGATTGAACAGACATTAATTTTGCACCACATTGTAATTACACCTTCATTTATTCAGAGGTCATCAAGCTGCTTGAAGCCACTGAGCGGAGAATAATGTTGAAACTTGAGGCTATGCAAGTCACCTTCAGCAACTCCATAAGGAGGGTGGCTGTCTTGTTGGAGGCAAAACAAAGCCAACTCACCCAAGACATCGATGACATGCTGCAGGAGCCTTGCCAAACAATTAAGGACTTGGAGAACTTATGCCTCCAGATGAGTTCTGACTCCTCTTTTAAAAAGAGAATGGTTAGTGCTGTGACATTTTCTTACAGCTATTTTGACAAATGACACACCATAATAGATATTTTGATTTATACAGATTCAATACCTCAGTCTGCAAGGTGGAGGGACCCTGGGAGATGGTGTGAGGAGGATGCTCCGGAAAATTGGGAGCAACTCACTCTGGAGTCAGTACAGTTTCAAGGGGAGAAAAGGAAAGAGGCCATTTAATATTTTACCGATAAACGATGCGATAATACGTAAGTATTTTTCAAGTAATTGACAAACATATCAGTGTTTGTAGAAACATTTTCTGACAGATAATAGCAACAACATTTTCACTGGTCTAATTCAGTTTTTCAGAGGCTTCCCTGGTGTCATTCCATGTCCATTCACCAAAAAAACTGGACTCTGAAATGTTATCTTGGGCCTTTTTATTTTGTACATTCCAAAATCCAAGTTGTCTTTTCCTCAATATCAATCTTAACCAATCCTAATATAATTATAACAATTAATTTATCTTGGTGATGCTGGAGTCTAAAGAGTGAGCCAATTCAGTAAAAACTCACATTATACTTTATAATGAAATACAAGATAAATGTCTACTGTTTATTCATTTGGACAGAGGAAAATGTCCCAACTTTCACTGAAAAACACATCAAAAAAGGCCCAACTTTAAAACAGAGAATCGATTCTTGTGTCCTATCTTAAGCATTAGAAATTTAGGGGTTATAAAATTAATGTTGAATGCTGCATTTCTATATATGAATCTATGAGATTACATGTCCAGTTTGGAATCAGCAAAGTACTATAGCTTCCTTATCTTTTTACGAAATAATAAGTGGAAAATCTAACATTCACCATCTTCATATGTAAAAAGCCTTTCATCACTTTCAGAGTGGATCTCAAAATTCACTTTTCTGTGTGACCTGATTTGCAATTACTTTGACAACACTATCTACAACCAGTATACTATCTTACAGGTGCATGCCACAAGGCGTATCCAAAGTCTAAGAGCCGGTATGTGGAGGAGTCCATTGCGGTCACGCTGAAGCATGCCCCCCACCGTGGGACTGCACATGAACAGGTACTCTTCTTAGAAACACTCAAGTTACAGATGGGCAGTGGCAGAAAAATATAAGCAAATTTACATTATGTAACTGTACTTATGTTCAAATTGGAGGTACTTGTGCTTTACTGGGGTATTTGCATTTTATGCAACTGTATATTTCTGTGCCACTACATCTCAGAGGCAAATATTGTATTTTTCTTACTCCATGACATTTGTCTAACAGCTTTAGTTACTGTTCAGATTACAAGATTACAACTATTCATCCCCTTCCTGTCCAGTAGAGGTCCTGCATGGTGAATGTGGTGATTTTCAAAATTGTTGAATAAACTGAAGTACTAAATGTTGCTTTATGGGTTATAGGAGAAAAATGCTATCTAAGTATATTTTAAGAATGTAGATTAGCCTTAAAAATATATAAAACATATTTAAAAAAAACTAAAAACAGAAGTGATTATAGAGATATGTGGTTCTCACAGGACAGCTACCAACTAACAGCTACTAACATTTTATGATGCATTGATGCAACTACACTAAATAATCAATAAATAATGACCTGTAAATCCAATCAAAACGGATTTTAATAAAATTAAACCTAGATTAAAAAACTAAAGTTACTTTAACTTCTTATAATTTCCAAGCTAGGCTCTCCCTCTGGATGAATCATTAACATTACATAGGCAAATTATCATAGGAGTATTATGCATACTTTTCCCATCTTCACTATCTGTCTACATTTCTATATGGAGAGAGAGAAAAAAACACAGAACATTTTACTACATGCATATATAGTTAATTTAGCGTTTAAATGCAGGACATTTAACGTTATTTGTAGAGGGGTATCCCAGTGTAATGTTAGTGTTACTGCTTTTACTTAATTAACGTAAACGATTTGAATACGTTTTCCATCACTACAGATGATAATATGGTGATAAATGAAAGGAACAAATCAATGAACAAAATGAACAACGTTGAATGATTGAAGAAACGAAGTGACATATTACATGTATAACGCTTAGTTGTGTAAAATCATGGTGGCTTAACGTTACACCTAAGTTACTACAACACACCTACACACTTAACGCTAACGTTAGCTAACTATAGTATACTAGCTAACTGGTTACGGGTTACAGTTAATAACTATTTTGGCGTTAAATTAACTTTCTTTTGCAGTAATGCTAACGTTAACTTTCCTCGATTCTATGATTCTTACCTTTTAGATGGATGATTTGAAGGTGTCCTATTTTTCTTTTCTGTAGATACCACCACGTGTGGTCAGCGGTCAGGATGGTGAGGAGGACAACCAGCAGGAGGACGACCAAGAGGAGGAGGACCCGGAGAACACGTGGGAGGACCCCGAGTCGGAAGCCACGTGGATGTAACCATCCACGTGACAGGAAGAGACAATGTTTTTGTTGTTGTTTTTTTATTTAGGAAGAGAAAATGTATGTTCTTTTTGTTTTGTTTTTTTGTTTTGTTTTTTCCCCTGCTCAAAATTAGTTTATTCAGATCAGTCACAGTTATGTCATGAGGAGGTTTATAGGTAATGACTGCAAAGCAGAACCTGATAATATCCATCCTTCTTTAGAGCATTAAAAACAGCGACACCACAGAGACTGTACAAGAATTTATCAACTGAGGTTAAGCAGATTAGATGTGAAATTATGCTCGTAAATGAACAACTAAAGCTGAAGGGTGTGTTTAGTTTAAAGCCTGCGTGTCATTAAGATTTTCACTCCAGGCTCCATCCTGGGACTTTGTGTTTAGCGCTTGCCCTCCAGGGTGTGCTTGTCAAACAGGTACCCATCTTGTTGGTGTTGGCGCCCAGCTCCTTGATGGCCTCCACCTGCTCGTTCAGGTAGTGGGTCTCCAGGAAGTCACACAGATGAGCAGAGCCTGGTTGACCTTCTTCTCCAGCTGCAGAGCGCACTGCATGGCCTCCAGCCCGCTCCCCCACTCATCACTCTCGGGTTTCTTGATGTCCTGCAAGACGATGCGTCCTCCTCTTTTGTTCTGGAAGGACAGCAGCTTCTGAGCATGCTCCCTCTCCTTGTCACTGTTTTCCTTAAAGAAATGGGCGAAGCCTGGAAGGGCCACATCGTCACAGGAGAAGTAAAAGGCCATAGAAGTGTAGGTGTAAGAGGCGTACAGCTCCATGTTGACCATCCGGATGATGGCTGCCTTGCACTCGTGGTGGTAGTTCTGACGCACTTGAGACTCCATCTTGGCTGGTGTTTAGCTTTTCTTAACAAAACGGTACAAAATAGAGCTTTACCACGACTTTATCAGTAGTGTTCAAGTAGAAAAAGGAAGGAAGAACAAAGGAAGAAGTTCCGTTCAAACACTGTTGAAGCAAGAAGAACTCAAGATTTTCTTTCCTGGTGTGAGAGACAATGTATGTGCTGTTGCCATTTTGAAAGAAATAAAGGAGGCACATTTGGCCGGTATCTGGACTCTATGTATTTCTTTTAGCCTTTGAGAAAACCAAGCATATAAACCACATTATTTCTGCTATTAGTAGCAGTGGTGGTGGTAGTTGTAACATAATAATAATAATAGGTCTAATAATAGGCCTAATAATAATAATAGGCCTAATAATAATAATATTGATAGGCCTAATAATAATAATAGGCCTAATAATAATAATATTGATAGGCCTAATAATAATAATAGGCCTAATAATAATAGGCCTAATAATAATAATAGGCCTAATAATAATAGGCCTAATAATAATAATAGGCCTAATAATAATAGGCCTAATAATAGGCTAATAATACAATAATAGGCCTAATAATAGAGCCTAATAAATAATAATAGGCCTAATAATAATAGGCCTAATAATAATAGGCCTAATAATAACGCCCCGTAATAACGCCCCGGACATAATGGGAACCCTACACAATGACGCTTAAGGGACGCTCGGAGAGGACCTTTACAGGACGCTTTGGGACGTTATTTTGTTTGCTGGGTATTCTGCTTCTTTTGCGCTGCTGTTACTTACAGCCTATCTGAAGACAGCAGCGAGGACTCCTGTTGCAGGAACCTGTTGCAAATAAGCACATTTGCAAAATAAATAAGTAAAATAATTGGCACCTAAACTGCCATCCTTTTAATTAACACCTAAAGCACTGCTGAGGGTGCAACTGTGTGTTCACTTTGTCATGGTCACCCATGATTTTCGTTCACTTTCGGCGTCATGCACCACCATGCACAGGGAACGCTTTGATGTTGGAAGTCGGAAGTTTCAACTGGGAAATATCCCAGTACCGACTCAGTCTCGAACGCGCCATTTGTGTTAATATTTACTATACTATAAGTATATATTATTAATATAGTATATTTATACTATAATTCCTGCAAATATTTATTTCTAATAGCCTAATGATAATAAAGCAATTTTTCAATTCATTCAACTGTTGTATATTTTATTTCTTCCAAAGTGATTTTAAGTTTCACAAACCAAGAATATTCTGTAATGTTACATCAGGAGCCAGATGGATCTCGATTAGGTTAAAACTTTACTGAGAATTTATTGATAGAATAACAGCGGTATGAACATTAACAGCATCGTTCAGCTGTTGCGGGACACGTCTGCTGTGTCGGCTGCAGTGGTCTGTGTGACCGGGCCTGGGGGAGCTAACCGGAGCTAGCTAGCTAACTATTGCTGACAGCCCCTCGATGTATATTCCTCTTACCCTGACCATCACAGGATGTGTGCCTAAAGCTACTGATTATATGCATGTCGACCGCTTGACCCATCTGCTAGCGCGCCGCTGTGTTGCTGTGCATCCTCCGGTAATATTACTGCATCTGTGTAACACCCATCGGCACTGTGGTCGGCACCTGCGGAGCTTCACAACTCCGAAAACAGTTGAACACATTTTGGATTCGCCACCAATTTTCGTAAAACTGCGGATATTCAAAATCTACACAATTGATTTCTCGCCAAAACACTTCTCAGAAGTGTTTAAAGTTCTGTCGTTGGCTTCTAAAGAATAAAACAGTTTGTATTAGGCTCTATGCTGAACGTCAGCCGAGATAAACGCCATCACGCTTTGTGCGCAGTGTCTTCTGGGAGGAACCATATATGGAAGTTCAACTTCCTTCAACTTCCGTCACGATTTCAGGTCTGCGGGCTGCAGCTGGGTATACTTGCGATTGGGCGACATCGCGAGGGCGGAGCAAGATGGCGGGTTGAGCAGTCACGTTTTTTGGAGCTCGCCACAACTTGTCTCAAAGTTAAGTCCCAATTGTTGATTATCCACTCTTCAGCGCGAAAATGACTACACAAAAGTTTATCAAACCTGCCAAATTAAATTTGGACCCTAAAGGACAGAAATCTTTGCCGAACGTCGAAAGAAAGGAAGGGAGTCGAGAAGTGGAACACGACTACGCAATGGAGGTTACCCTGCTGAATAAGAGGGACCGCGGAGACGATTCGACACCGTCCACACCCAGTAAGAAGCCTGTGGAAAAGAAGTGCAAATCAACAAGTGAAGTTGAGAATGATGGTGTCTCTAATAAGACAATATTGGAGGCTATTTTAAGTCTTGAGAAGAGAGTGGATGAGCAGCTAACAGAGTTACGTGAGCAAACAAAACAAAGCAGTGTCATGATCGCTAGCTTATCCAAAGCAGTCCAGTTCAATGCCGAAGAGGTGAAAGAGTGCAAAACTAAAGTCAAACTCCTGGAGGAACAGAATGACTTTTTGTGCAAAGAGAACAGCTGAACTCAGAGAGAGAGTTAGAGAACAAGAAAGATACAGAATGAGATGGTGTCTCCGGCTCAAAGGTTTGGAAGAAAAGAAGGACGAAAACATCAGAGCACAAGTCATTCAAATCCTTGCGAAGATCGTCCCAGATGTGGAGTCAAAATGGAGGAAGCTGTTGACATCGTGCACAGAGTGGGGAAAAGATAGACAATAAGAACAGACATGTCATCATTCTGTTTGCCAAAAGACAAATGAAGGAAGAAATTTGGCGACGGACCAAGGACTCTCCAGTCTGCAAAGATAAAGGCATTCGTTTTGCTGAAGTGTTACCACGGAGGACTGGGAGGAAAAGAAAGCTGTGGCCTCAAAATCGAGCAGGCCAGGCGAGCTGGGAAGTTAGCGTTCTTTAGAGGCCCCCATGGATACATCGAAGGACGTCGGATTGGAGACGGCAAGTGAGATTATAACGGTGGTGAGGGAGTGGAAAATGTGAGATGAGACGAGAGAGCTCTAATGCTACTTAAATTTACAGTTCACCAAGTTACTGAGCAGTAAGTGGTTTAAAAGTCTGTTTTCGGTTTTATTTAGTTTGTGTTAATGGTTAATAGCAAGATTTCTTTTGGTTCGTTAAATGTCAGGGGCTTGAAGGACATCATAAAGAGAAAGGCACTTTTTTTATTTTGTAAAGGGCAAAAATCTCACTGTTTGTTTTTGCAAGAGACTCATTCTTCTGAAGGGGACGCATCTTTTTGGACTAATCAACGGGGAGACAGAATTTTATTTAGTCACGGATCGAACAGATCTGGAGGCGTGGCGATATGTTTCAACAAATGCCCAGGAGAAATATTGACTCACAAAGCTGATGAGAGTGGACACTGGTTAACAGTGGTATTGAAAATTGAAAGTCGTTTTTTCATAATAACAAATGTTTATGGTTATAATATTGACAGCCAAAACAAACAATTATTGGAGACTATAACGAATGTGATTTCAGAATGTGACTAAGCCTTGTACCCCACTGATTTTATACTAGTAGGAGGAGACTGGAACATGACATCGGATGAATGGGAAGATAGAATGCCTCCACGATTAGGGAAGGTACGATGTAATGGCACTATTGGGGAATTTATGTCTGTCAACAACTTAACTGATGTGTGGAGAAGTTTAAATCCGGGGTTAAAAGATACTCATGGTTTAAGCCTAATGGAGGGAGCAGGTCCAGAATTGATTATTGGTTGGCAAGCGATGCCATTCTGAGTTATGTCTCAAGTTCCAAAATTTTATAGCACCATTATCTGATCATTGCTTTATAGATCTGAGTTTAGAACCCTCTATGAGGAAAACCATGAATAAAGGATACTGGAAATTTAATGCAAGTCTATTACAAAATGAAGAATATTGCATTAAGATCAGAGGCTTAATAAGCGACATTGAAAATGATGAGTCAATACACACCTATATTAATAAATGGGAATTTATTAAATTCAAGATCAGGGATTTTACTATAAACTTTTGCAAGGATCTCAACAAGAAAAACGAGAATATGAAAGCAATCTACTCAGGGAAATAACCCATTGCTGCGGTAAAATATGCTTAACGATCAAGAAAAAACAGGTTAATGGAGTTGCAAACCAAACTAGATGATCTTTACCTTGAAAGAGCTCATGGCGCTGCTTATTAGATCACGTGCTAAATGGATTGAGGCAGGTGAAAAAACTCCTCATATTTCAGTAATTTAGAAAAGGTTAGACAACAGAGGAATTCAATTGTAAGCCTGATGATAAATGGAGTAGAAAGTAAAGATTCGATAAATATAGAAAAGGAGGTTTTCTCGTTCTACTCCAAGCTGTATTCCTCAGATTACTCCTCGATAGAAGCGGATACCTTTTTGAGAAAATCAGGAACTACATTCCTAATATCGAAGACTCCTTTGCTGGAGCAATGTGAGTCTGAACTCAAAATTGAGGAATTAGATTTAGCAATTTCGAAGATGGCTTTAAACAAATCGCCGGGGACAGATGGACTTACAACCAATTTTTATTTATTCTTTTGGAAAGATGTTAGAAATATTTTATTCCAAGCTCTGAAAGAGTGTATAGAGAGGAAAGAATTAATGTCAAGTATGAAACAAGGGTTAATCACATTAATTCCTAAATCTGGCAAAGATAAAAGATTATTAGATAATTTGAGACCAATCACATTGCTCAATTCGGATTATAAAATTTTTTCCGGAGCTATTGCGGCTAGGCTAAAGAAAGGCATCTCTTCCATAATTAGTGAGACGCAATCTGGATTTTTGAAGGGAAGATCAATTCACAATAATATTAGACTAGTATTAGATTTAATCGACTATAGCCATACGGTTCAAGGAAGTGGATTTGTGTTATTTTGGATTTTTATAAAGCATTCGATTCTGTTGAGCATCCTTTTATTCTGAATACGCTACATCACTTTGGATTTGGGAGAGGTTTATAAATGTAATCGGGATGTTGTATAATGGAATCAACAGTTCTGTAGCCGTAGGGACACGGTACTAGTTCAAGATTTGAGATTAAGAGGGGATACGTCAAGGATGCAGCAGCTCACCATTATTGTTTATAATGGTTGCAGAAATGCTATCTATTCTGATCAAAAACATTGGTATTGAAGGTTTAAATGTGATGGGAAGACAAATAATAATAAGTCAACTTGCAGATGACACAACTTTGTTTTTAAAGGATGAAAATCAAATCCCTTTAGCGTTACAGACGGTCGGACAGTTTTCTAAGGCCTCAGGCTTGAAGTTGAACGTGAGAAATGTGAAATGATCACTCTACATAATTTTCCTCTGCAGTCACTATATAATATAAAAGTTAAGACAGAGGTTAAATACTTAGGAATTGTTATCTCCAAAGAGAGAACAACAGCTGACAATATGAATATGTGGAATCAAATAAATAAATGTAAATTAATTCTAAATAGGTGGCTGCAGAGAGATATCACAATCTTTGGAAGGGTTCTACTCTCTAAAATGAAAAGTCTGTCCAGACTGATCTACCCGCCTTTTCTTTACCCATCTCAACGAGTATCATCAAAACAGTGAATAAAATAAATTTTAATTTTATATGGAGAAATAGATGCCATTATATAAGGAAAACTGACATGGTTAAAAGCTATGAAGATGGCGGTATGAATGTGATTGATTTTGATATTATGAATGGTGTCCTGAAACTGAAATGGTTAAACTCCTTCCTTGAAAATAGACAGTCTTTTGGTTTATTGTCTCCAATGCTGTTTTCCAAAAGATGGGTGGAATAGATTTTTTCTCCGATGTGATTACGACAGCAGATCAATACCTGTTAAACTCTCTGCCTTCCATCAGCAAGTCCTTCTTTACTGGAAGCTAATATATAAACACAATTTTACACCTCACAACACACCAGTGTGGAATAACAGATGCATTTTGGTTAATAGAAAATCTCTATACATTGAGGAATGGAGATCTAAAGGGGTTTGGGCAGTTGCTCATTTTATGGATGATAATGGAAATGTGTTAGGGCACGAAGAGTTTTGTACAAAATTTCAACTTCAGTGTTCTGTCAAACTCTATAATAGAGTGATCAAAGCCATACCAGTCCCTCTCAGATTATTGATTAAAGGAAGTCTTCTGTACTCAAACGCTCCTCCTGTGCTGAGGAAGCTTTGTTTGTTTGGAATTGACTTTTGTGTTGATAAATGTACCAACAGAGTTATTAGAAAACTTTTGCTTAAGGAATGTTTTCCCAACCCAGTAAGAAGGACATATGTTCTTAGGGAATTTGGAGGTGAAAAGGTGGTAAAAATAAGGAAAAACTATGTTTCATTTCCACTTCCTCCCAAGGTCAAAGAAGTGAACTTCAAAATTTTAAATGAGATATATCCAACTAACGAATTTTTGAGAGTGAGGTTTAACTTTGATGTAAATAAATGTGTTTTCTGTGAAAGGGAAGTGGAGAGCTTGGAACACCTTTTTTTTTTATTGTGAATTTGTGCAGTCCTTCTGGTGTGATATGTGGAGCTGGCTACAGTCCAAGAAGATTGTGTCTTCACCATTGACAGTAGAGTTAGTCAAATTTGGTTTGTTTGTGGAAAACAAGGATTTGGATTTTGTCCTTAATGTTGTGGTGCTAATGGGGAAATCCTTTATACATAAATGTAGGTTCTTTAAGACTAAACCCTGCTTGAACCACTGGAAGAATGAGATAAAAAGTTTGAATAAGTCACTGAAACTCGTTAAAAGCAACAAAGCATTAAAATTGGTTTCGTTATTAAGCAGATTTAGGTTAATTTGAGATAGCCCTACCTTTATTTTATTTATTTATTATTTTATTTTCTTTAACTTTGTTATTTATTTACTATAATTTCTTGCTTTATCTTTTGATGTCCGCATTGTTCTTTGCTTGACCTGATGTAAATAATGTAAGGATAGATGTGATAAGATGCCTGATTTGTTTGTATATTGTATCCTAAATAAAGGTTAAAAAAAAAAAAAAAAGATTGGACGACATCGCCAAGAAGCGCCAGTTCAGCGTGCTCTGTGATTCGCTGGGAGGAAATGGCGGGGGCACGAAGACACGAAGTGTCCGCCGGGAAAAACACATTTCTACAGATCGAACAGCCCTAAATGGTCAGGTTTGTGAACGTGACGGAGGAGATACTGGAGAAGTGAGTAGCTGCTCTTAACAGTCAGCGTGAGGCAGAAATCACAGTGTGGGTGGGCACAGTGAAAATCAGGTGGGCCTCGTTCTCCCCTACAAGATCTAAAGCGTATCCTATGTTGTACTTTAATAACTTTTAAGACCATAACAAATATTATTGCCTGAATGCATCACAGTTTAATCACACAGGCGTTATTAGGCACAACATGAACATAACAGCATAACATAACCGGGCATGGCGGCCACATATTCTCACACAGCTGACGCAGCAGCTGCATCACTGCTACCAACATATGCAGTAACGTTAAAAAATACATTTGAACCCAGCCTGGCACGGCAGCCACTTTTAGCCTAATCTACACACACGCGACAGTTGGTAGGTGCAGCAACATCAGCATGAATGAAGCAATTGTACACCAAACAAAAACTATAGCCTCCTTCGAATAAACAATACCCTGACATTGACATAGTAAATTAGCTTACTTTTGATGATTACAGCAGGAGACGACGGGCTTGGAGAGGTCTGATGGGGCTTGTACGTCCTCGGCGCTTATCAGCACATAGGCCTAACGTTACCTGTGCTTTGGCATGAAGGGGTTGATGTGGTTGGAGCACTTGTTCAGGAGGAATCGGCTAGTAATGCGTTAGTAGGTGTCTGGGTTGAAAATGGTGGCTGAACTTGAGGTGAATTCTTTTGTTACAAACTTGAACAAATTAGTTTGTTTCGCCATGATTACCTAAACTTACATTAAAGAAGCTAGCTATCGCTGAAAACTATTGAAGACTGTCATTCACTGAGTGAAAGAGGAGGAGCTGTTTGCTACCTGGCATTTGCAAAATAATGTGCCATTCAAACAACTGACCTATCATCATCAAATGGTAAACAAGCAAGAAGAAACAAAATGTTTTGACTGCACTGGATGATCGATCAGTAAGAAAGGAAGCCTTCTTATTGGGTGGGCCTGAGGGTAAAGTGGTGGGCCCAGGCCCACCCGGCCCATCCGTGGACTACGCTGTTGGCTCTTAATGTTCCAGCACGGAGCTTTTTAACACTAGAAGCCAGCATTCCAAAACTACTAGAACTGCCACAAGCGGTCATTTTGACCGCTACGCTCCAAACTCTATATCTTTAATAATAAATACAAAATTGAGAGATGGTCCGTGTTGTATTAGGATATCTTTTAAAAAACAAAATAAACCAAAATGTACATTTAAACAAGTTTAATTATACAATTAATAATAATTAGGTAGCCTACCGTAATTATCGCGATATCACAACAGATCGGCTGTATTTCCATATCCATTCAACCGAACTCAGAACAAGATAATAACAAAAGTATCTTATTTAATTATAAAGCATTTTATTTTAATATGTTAATACAGGAAATAGGCTAATAGAAAAAGCTGGAAACGAGCTGATCTAAAACATAACGAAGAAGCAGCAGGTGTCGCCGGTTTTGTTTTTTGACTGCACTTCTCGAACCTGGCACTGCCTCCGCTTTGGTGTCAGCTGCGGTGGTTGCTTCTGCTGCTGACTGGAACCTTGTGCCAAGTTTTCTCCACCATGAACTGCGCTCTCAGCTCCTCTACAAGTTGCTGCATGAACTTGAGTTGCTGCGGAGCTCACCAGGATCAGCCGACATGAACGGAACATATGGATCCGACGCGGTCTGATGAAAGCAGCCACCGTAATGAAGAGGAAATGTTTACGCCTCAAAACGTAGCGGTCACTTTCCACCTCCGATTGTTCCCATGCATCCAATTATCACTATTGAAGTTCTATTTCAGTATAGGCTTCGCCTCTAAGGCTATCGCTATTGGGTATACCCTTCCAGCGCTTCGCGCTGCACTGAGAATTTTAGTCTACGCCACCCACAGCGTGGCCTCTCCTACGTCCGCACCTTGTATATATACAACGGTGAGACCTAGCCTTCGCTCCCATTTTTCTTCAGCACTGAGCTGTCTATAGAGCAGAAGATTTGTCTAAAGAGCAAGATTTTCCAGCCGGAAAATTAGAACGATGTCTTCCAGCAAGCCGGTCAGAACGGGACGGAAGCACGGGCTACGCCGGTCCTCGCTGCAGGCGCTGCCCGGACTAGAGCACGCCGGCCGAAGCTCACTTTCGTGTCGGCTGACATGGTTGCTATCGCGACCCGCCTAGCGTCCAAGACGTGGCTGCGGGTCCCCGCCGGTTCCCGCTACGCAGGGTCGGCACTCGCCTCGCCGCCAGCCATCGGTGCTCGTGGCGCACGCCGACACCAATGCCGCTGTCGGCGGGTGACTGGGTGGTTTGTTATGGCTCTGGGCAGGTGGGTTATGCTTGGTGGTACCGTGATGGGCCAGTGAGGCGTTGACTCATCCTGCTTCGCCTCTAACCCAATAGCGATAGCCTTAGAGGGCTAAGCCTATCATGAAATAGAACGTTGGTTACGCATTGTAACCCCAGATTCTATGAGTATAGGCGCAGCCCTCTAAGTTGAAGGCCTCACTGGACCTTGGTTCTCAGTGCTGAAGAAAGGCATTTGGGAGCCGGTTAGGTCTCACCGCTAGTATATATACAAGGTGCGGACGTGGAGAGGCCCACGCTGTGGGTGGGCGTAGACTAAAATTCTCAGTGCGCGCAGGCGCTGGAAGGGGTATACCCAATAGCTGATAGCCTTAGAGGGCTGCTCTATACTCATAGAATCTGGGGTTACAATACGTAACCAACGCTCTGAAGCATGCAGGGCCATAGTTTCAGGGAAAGGTAACAAAAGAATACCGCGAAAATTCGCGTGCGGTCAAAATGACCGCCTCTGGTCGAAATAGATAAAAATGTTCATTTGTTCTTTTGCCTTATGTGTAATTTATATGAAAAACATTTTAAATGAAAGTACAGCCATGTTTAGGAAAAGTCAGGTACCAGCAGGATTTTATTTATTTTTTCAACAAAGTTATTGCAGATATAAATTTGAAAACGGTCAAAATGACCGTCATGGCCGTTCTAGTGTTAACCGTGTTCCTGTTTGTTTTTAAATCCGCGTGGAAGCTGCGAGGCTGGACCGAGGGCTGTTTCACAAAACCAAGATAAGGGATTAAGCCGGGATTTTCCAGATATCCTGGCTGAATTAAGCCTTGACTCGGTTTCACGAAAGCAGTAGCACATAAATGGTGGTCTGTGTCGGCCTGTTTGTTCTGCATATTTTCCAGTAGCCTGTATTAAAATCAGTAGGTTGTGGGTATTATGTTTCATAACTAGAGAAGATGCGTACACCATATTTTGCACACAATGGCATTAGCAGGGCTGCCAACTTTTCAGAAAACCTTGGAGTGAGAAAATACAAATTTGTGGAGGGGCCCTGTTCGGCGTAGCATAAGACATTTTGTGCAAATGTTTGTATTTGAAGTCAGATGTCATGTTTTTCAACTGATAATTTACTCTACGTATTATTTATTAAATATAATAGGCTCACTTAATGTGTTATCCTTGTAATAATTATAACTATTTATAAAAAATTCCGTAAAAACAATATGATTCAAAGGGGGTTCCGGTGGTGATCTTCACCCAGAAAAAATAGAGCATTAAACACTTTATTTCCTGGATTCTGGTGAAATTGTCTGCACCAGTTTATGGAAATGTCTTCACTTTAGTAAGGGAAACACAAAATTCTGGCGGCAGGTGACAATTGAATGTATAAAAATATATTGGAATTTAACCCTCACGCTGCCCCGAGCGGGTCACAATGACCGCTCGGGCCCTCTCGCCGATCCGTCTGACGAGCCGGCGGAACGCTGAGGCTCCTCTCGAGCTGTTCCGGCCCGGGTCAAAGCGGCCCTCGCTCCCTCTCGCCGCTACTCGGGTCGCGGTGAGGGCGGGTGAATTCGCCTCCTCGAGCTGTCCGGACGGGGTCAAAGCGGCCCCCCCTCGCGACTATCCCCTCGGTCATAACGATACATCGATACACAACGACCGTCCGAGCGCCGTCCTCGGCGGGGTCAAAAAGGCCCCTCCCGACCACTCGCCCCTAACACGGGCCCTAGAGCTATCCTCGCTGGGGTCAAGGGGACCCACCGAGGGGCTGAATACATAATGGGGGTGGGGACAAAATACACGACGACCGCCCCAGCACCGTCCTCGGCGGGGTCAAAAAGGCCCCTCCCGACCACTCGCCCCTAACACGGGCCCTAGAGCTATCCTCGCTGGGGTCAAGGGGACCCGCCGAGGGGTGCTGAATACATAATGGGGGGTGGGGGGACAAAAATACACGACGATCGCCTGAGCGCCGTCCTCGGCGGAGTCAAAAGGCCCTCTCCGACTACTGCCTCTAACACGGGCCCTAGAGCTATCCTCGCTGGGGTCAAGGGGACCCACCGAGGGGTGGTGGGGAAAAAATACACGACGACCGCTCCAGCACCGTCCCTCGGCGGGTCAAAGGCCCTCCGGACTACTGCGCCACTAACACGGCGGCGCTCTAGAGCCGTCCCGCGGGTCACGGAGACCCACTGAGGGGGGTGGTGGGGAAAAAAAATACACGACGACCGCCCCAGCACCGTCCTCGGCGGGGTCAAAAAGGCCCTCCGGACTACTCGCCACTAACACGCGGCGGCGCCCTAGAGCCGTCCTCGCGGGGTCACGGAGACCCACTGGGGGGTGGTGGGGAAAAAAATACACGACGACCGCCCCAGCACCGTCCTCGGCGGGGTCAAAAAGGCCCCTCCCGACCACTCGCCCCTAACACAGGCCCTAGAGCTATCCTCGCTGGGGTCAAGGGGACCCGCCGAGGTGCTGGAATACATAATGGGGTGGGGGGACAAAAAATACACGACGACCGCCCGAGCGCCGTCCTCGGCGGGGTCAAAAAGGCCCCTCCCGACTACTCGCCCCTAACACGGGCCCTAGAGCTATCCTCGCGGGGTCACGGAGACCCACTGAGGGGGGTGGTGGGGAAAAAAATACACGACGACCGCCCCAGCACCGTCCTCGGCGGGGTCAAAAAGGCCCCTCCCGACTACTCGCCACTAACACGCGGGCCGCCCTAGAGCCGTCCTCGCGGGGTCACGGAGACCCACTGAGGGGGGTGGTGGGGAAAAAAATACACGACGACCGCCCCAGCACCGTCCTCGGCGGGGTCAAAAAGGCCCCTCCCGACTACTCGCCACTAACACGCGGCGCCGCCCTAGAGCCGTCCTCGCGGGGTCACGGGGACCCACTGAGGGGGGTGGTGGGGGACAAAAAAAATTACACGAGGACCGTCCGAGCGCCGTCCTCTCCGGATCAAAACGACCCACTCGCCGCTAACACGCGGCGGCGCCCTAGAGCCGTCCTCGCGGGGGTCGAGGGGACCCCTTGGTGGGGGGTAAACAATAAAACACCCCAAAATAACAAAAACATAATAACAATAATAATAATAATAATAATAATGATAATAATAACGGCCGCGGCCCTCGTGGAGCCGTCCTCGGCGGGGTCGAAAAGACCCCCCTACCGACTACTCGCCCCGCCGTCCTCTCCCTAGGTCAAAGCGACCACTCGCCCGCTAACACGGTAGGCCCTAGAGCCGTCCTCGCGGGGGTCGAGGGGACCCGCTGAGGGGGGTGGGGGGACAAAAAAATACATAACGACCGCCGTCCTCTCCGGGTCAAAAGGCCCTGCAGACTACTCGCCCATAACACGCAGCGGCCCTAGAGCCGTCCCTCGCGAGGTCGAGGGGACCCGCTGAGGGAGTGGGGGACAAAATATACATAACGACCGCCCGCACGCCGTCCTCTCCCTGGTCAAAAAGGCCCCTGCCGACTACTCGCCGCTAACACGCGGTGGCGCACTAGAGCCGTCCTCGCGGGGGTCAAGGGGACCCGCTGAGGGTGTGTGTGTGTGTGTGTGTGTGTGGGGGGGGGCAAAAAAATACATAACGACCGCCGTCCTCTCCGGGTCAAAAGCGACCACTCGCCCGCTAACAGGCGGCCCTAGAGCCGTCCTCGCGAGGTCGAGGGGACCCGCTGAGGGGTGGGGGATTAAAAATACATAACGACCGCCGTCCTCTCCCGGGTCAAAAAGGCCCCTGCCTACTACTCGCCGCTAACGCGCGGCGGCGCCCTAGAGCCGTCCTCGTGGGGGTCGAGTTGACCCGCTGAGGGGGGTGGGGGGATTAAAAAATACATAACGACCGCCGTCCTCTCCCGGGTCAAAAAGGCCCCTGCCTACTACTGCTCTAACGGCGCTCTAGAGCGGTCCTCGTGGGGTCGAGTTGACCCGCTGAGGGGGGTGGGGATTAAAAATACATAACGACCGCCGTCCTCTCCGGGTCAAAAAGGCCCCTGCCTACTACTCGCCCCTAACGCGCGGCGGCGCCCTAGAGCCGTCCTCGCGGGGGTCGAGGGGACCCGCTGAGGGGGGTTGGGGGATAAAAACATACATAACGACCGCCGTCCTCTCCCGGGTCAAAAAGGCCCCTGCCTACTACTCGCCCCTAACGCGCGGCGGCGCCCTAGAGCCGTCCTCGAGGGGACCCGCTGAGGGGGGTGAATACAAAACGAAGTCTACTGCTACTAACGAGGCGCAGAAAAGACCCGGACCGAGCGTAGAGCCGCAGAAGAAGAGGAGGAAAAAGCTGTCCCCGAAACAAAAGCGAAACAAAACAAAGCGAAACAAAAGCCATGAGCGTCCCGAGAGACTCTCTCGGGGACCGTCGGGGGGACAGCCCTGACGACGATTTCGACGGCGACGACCGGTACTCCGACCGCTCCGACCGCTCTGACGACTCCGACGACGAATTTGCGTCGTCGCACAGAGACTACGACTTTGAGGACGACGAGAGCGGCGGTCCGGAGAGCGAGGAAGAACGAGCGGAAGAGCGAAGAAGAAGAAGAAGAAGAAGAAGATGAAGAAGAGGACGAGGAGGAGGAGGATGAGGAAGAAGAAGAAGAAGAAGAAGAAGAAGAAGAAGAAGG
The DNA here is from genome assembly GCA_024633595.2 of Lepomis macrochirus. Lineage (NCBI taxonomy): Eukaryota > Metazoa > Chordata > Actinopteri > Centrarchiformes > Centrarchidae > Lepomis > Lepomis macrochirus. Next base: position 4,217,118 of record JALXJV020000013.1, read on the forward strand.
TCTAGAAGCAGGGAGACAAACATTTGTGTCCAAAAACGGTGCAATCACGTGGGTCCTCCACGTGTCCAGCATCTCACGCGGGGACAGGCTACTGGCACCGCAGCATCAGGACCGTTTGCAGCATCAGCATCAGCATCAGGACCGTCCTCCTCCTCCTCCTCCTCCTCCTCTTCCTCTTCCTCTTCCTCCTCCTCCTCCTCCTCCTCCGCAGCAGCAGCGTCCTCCGCCCCCCCCCCATCGCTCGGGGACCCACGCCGTACGCCGCGGCCCTCGCGAGCGACATCGTCTCCGCGTTCCGCCTGCTCTTCACGCCCGCCCTCGCGAAGCTCGTCGTGGAGATGACCAACCTGGAGGCCGCACGTCGAAACTACGGACGAGGACGACACGGCTGGTGGAAGGCCGGGGGCATGGACGAGACCGACCTCGAGGCCTACGTGGGCCTGCTCATCTTGGCCGGCGTGTACAGGTCCCGGGGAGAGGCGGCGGCCAGCCTGTGGGACGCGGAGAGCGGGCGGGCCGTGTTCCGGGCCACGATGCCCCTCAAGGTGTTTTACGCGTACTCGACGCTGCTGCGATTCGACGACCGCGAGACCAGAGCCGCGAGACGCGCCGTCGACAAACTGGCCGCGGTCAGAGACCTGTGGGACAGGTGGGCCGGGCGGCTGCCCTACCTGTACAACCCGGGGCCCGCGGTGACGGTGGACGAGCAGCTGGTTCCCTTCAGAGGTAGTTGTTGTTGTTGTTGTTGTTGTTGTTGTTGCTGATGTGTGCGTGTGTGTGTGTGTGTACAATAAAAAATATATAAATAAAATAAAATAACAAATAGGCCTATATAATATAAAATATATAAATGTATAAATATAAAATATATAACACACACACACACACACACACACAAAAATACTCATACGCGTCATTTTCCGCAGGTCGATGTCCCTTCAGACAGTACATGCCCAGCAAGCCGGCCAAGTACGGCGTCAAGTTCTGGGTCGCCTGCGACGCCAAATCCAGCTACGCCTGGAAGATGCAAGTCTACACGGGGAAACCCCTCCCCGGGGCGGCGGCGGCGGCGGCGGCGGCGGCGGAGGAGGAGGAGGAGGAGGATGCGAGAGGAGGAGAAAGAGGGCGAGGAGGAGAAAGGGGACGAGGAAGAGGACGAGGACGAGGAAGAGGACCCTCTCCCGCCTCCTCCTCCTCCTCCTCCTCCCGCTCCGAAAGGAACCAGGGCATGCGGGTCGTGCTCGACCTGACCGAGGGCCTCCGGGGCCCCCGCTGCGTCACCTGCGACAACTTTTTCACCTCCTACGAGCTCGGCCGGCGACTCCTCGAGCGAAACCTCGCCATGCTCGGAACGGTGCGCAAGAACAAGCCCGAGCTGCCCCCGAGCTGCTTCGTCACCAAGGGCCGGAGGTCTTCTCCTCAAAGTTCGCCTTCGCGGGCGCCACCGCTCTGGTCTCGTGACGTGCCCAAGAAAACAGAAACGTGCTGCTGATGAGCACCGCGACGAGCGCCGCCGCCGCCGCCGAGACCTTACCCGTCGACGCCGTCAGCGATCGCAGAGACCGCAAGCCGGCCCTCGTCCTCCGCTACAACGCCACCAAGGGAGGCGTCGACAACCTGGACAAGGTGATCGGCGCCTACAGCTGCAGGAGGATGACGGCTCGCTGGCCCCTGGTCGTGTTCCACAACGTGCTCGACGTGTCCGCGTACAACGCCTTCGTCCTGTGGCGCGAGACGAACCCCGCGTGGATGCCTCGCGACCGCAACAGGAGGCGCGTCTTCCTCGAGCTGCTGGGCAAGGCGCTCGTCCGGCCGCTCATCGAGAGGCGCCGCCGTCTCCCCCGCGCCGAGGCCTCCGCGGCGCTGGTCAGGTCCGTTCGCTCCTCCTCGGGAGGTCGGGGACGAGGAGGGAGGAGGAGGGAGGAGGAGGAGGAGGAGGAGGAGGACGGGGAGGGGGAGGACGAGGAGAAGGAGGAGGAGGAGGAGGAGGAGGGGGGCGAGGAGAAAGAGGAGGAGGGGGAGGACGAGGAGGAGGGGGGCGAGGAGAAGGAGAAGGAGGAGAAGAAGAAGAAGAAGAAGAAGAAGGACGCCGGGCCCGAGGGCGACGTCCCGAGGCCGCGGCCGCGGCAGGCGCCGGCGAGAGAACGAGAAAGAGAAAGAGGTGTCAGTCGTGTCCGCAGAAAAAGGATCGCAAGACGAGCACCGTCTGCCGCGGCTGCATGAAATTTGTCTGCAGGAGCTGCGCGCTGCCCTACTGCGCCGCTTGCGCCGACGAGGCGGATCGCGGGACGGTTTGACCCGCCCGGGGAAGGACCCGCCGTGTCTACGCGAAGCCGGGCCGCCGGGAGGGTTATTAACGGCAAATACACTCTCGGTGGGGAAGGGATAAAAAGGGGTGTTTTTAAATTCCACACCCAAAATGCACAGCGCCCTAGGGTGAGGAGCAGAGGATGAATACAATAAAGCCAAACACCTTATTTCCATTGTGGTCCTTGTTTTCGAAGGCAGATGTATAAGGACACCATGAAAAGGCAACCGGTCAGTTGGCGCTGCGCTAAAAGTCATGTGTCAGTTATGCAGTTACCCAAAATTTCCTGAATTAGATTAGATTCTCTTTACACGAAATTTGTTTCCACCATACGTACATTGCCTCACATATACACAAAACATGAAGAACATACATTACAACGTGCTGTACAAATTATACGTAAATGAAGTTAAAGCAGGTCTGTTGGGAACAGGTGTTTTTTTTTTTAAGGTTTTCCTTAAAAAACGCCTAAAATTACATAGGCCTACAGCTACGCTGTATGTACAGTTATCATACAACAGTAGCAAATATGCCAGGCGAATTCCAGATTTTGGCAATATTTATTGTTAAAATGCTGACTTTTATTGATTGATATCTTTATAACACGTTTTCAGTCCATACAACAAAGATCCAAATGAAAAAACCCTGAAATATTGATAAATTCAGGAGCATTCATCAACATTCCTGTCAGTAAAATCACTCCCAGGCTTTACAGGCCTGTAGATTGAGAACGGAACATCCCACAGTAATGGGCTTGAGCATTTGATTCATTTGATACCCTGCATGTCTATAGCCTATATCTCCAACGGATCGGCCACAAAATGCCAAAAAAACACCGTGTTTTGGCATTTTGCAGAAAAAGACAACAGCAGGCCCACTATTGCGCAATAATCAAGATGGCGCCCGAGTAGAGTAGTATAGTGTATTCTATTTTAACATGTTTGCCATTAACGGTGGATCAGTTGTAGGTGCAATACCGTGGCCTGCTGGACTGGAGTGTTGCCCTCCTTTGAGCTCTGCGGTTTGAGGTGCACTGCCGCCACCTGCTGGCGAGTGGCGGTTCTGGTCTGATTTTATTGAGGGGGCCAAGCTGGGCCAGTTTTTCAGAGCAAAGGCAATGTTCAAGCTTTCACAAAGTCTTGTTTCGTATATAATGTTATGTTTTATTATATTTCAGTGATTAATTATGTGTTTTTTTTACATTACAACAGGTGTATTTAATTAGAATTCAATTTTCAAAACATTATGAGACGTATGCTTCTTTTGGTCAGAGCAGAATTCGACACAACACCCGCGGAAGCGCTTCCTGTGACGGAGACATCACGTACCGATATTTGATGATGGGGCTGATGTCTGCGAGTTTGCTGCAGTGGATTAAGTTGGGAACTGGTGTTTTTTTTTAAGGTTTTCCTTAAAAAACGCCTAAAATTACATACCCAAAATGAATCAGGAATAACTCCTCAACCATTTGGCCTAAATGCATATGGTCTCCTTTGAAAGGTCAGAAGCTAAGGAATATAAATCTATTGTGTATTAACATATTTATTTACTTTTACTGACTACATGGACATGCAATAAAGAAGATCTGATATTTTTATCCTCGCCTGAAAAAAAAGCTATATTTTAATGCAATAAACCATCAAACCATCCTGACGTAGCTTTTAATGCAACTGGATATCTTCTAATACACATAAAGGCAATTGTAACTGTAAATCACATTAAAAATAAACTAAAATACAACAGTTATCATACAACAGTATCAAATATGCCAGGCGAATTTCCAGATTTTGACATTTTAACATTAGTTGATTACAGCTACGCTCGTTACTGTACATATGTGCAATAAAACCTTCACAAGTAAAAAGCCAATACTTTATTAATACACCTGTCTGTAAGGTAACGTTAAACATTTAGAAATGTTTAATTATTTAATCATCTCTGTCCTCGGTGTCTCATCTTGTATGTTTATACAAGCACAGCTGACGCTAGCTTGGCATATGCCAACTGTTAAAAACACACTAAACTGAAAGCTGTCTGTCTGGAGCACAGACTGATCTGTAGTGTAGTATATGTTATGTATTTATATATATTATGTAATAACGTTGCACATTTAATATTCCCGATGCCCTGCAGGTATACCTCATGCCCATTGGAGCTCGTCTTACCAAATATAACTAGTAGTAATGTATCGATGGTGGTATCGATAAAGACGCGGTTCATATAAGTTAAGATCGTTATTTTGCAATGTCTACAGTTTCTTTTTTAAAGATAATGTATATTTATATATTGATTTATATATTGATGCATATTTATGACAATAGACCAATGTGTATAAACAGGTTTTATTAGTTGAATAACAGTGTTTACATTCACCTTTCCATTGTGTTGTCAACTACTGTTATCAGGTGGCATAACATAACCTTTGTAATGTCAATGTGTTCAGCTTAAATGGTTTCAAAGTGTAACATCATGTATTGATTACAATGAGTTTAATAGAAAAGAAATCAATCACGTAATCACCCAGGTAATATAATATATAACACAGAAACCTGCGTCGTTGGAACATACAATGGTATAATTATGTGTGTGTTCGCTACAAACACACGGGTATATGAATACAGGTAATAGTAAGAATATATAATGTGAAATGGTAAACAACAGAACCAAACACACCCATATACATAGTTAGTATTCTCAGGACATTACATGTTAGCAACATGTAATATATGGTTAATAGCATTTCCGCGAGGTCAGCTGCGGTTTGTTAGTTCATTCCAGCTGCTTAGTTGTCACAATCGCTGCATCACATAACCTGTACGTAGGTTACACACAGGTTAAGCACATGTACAACAATAATTCTGTTCTTTATTAGCTGTACACCCTTCTCAGTGTGAGACTTACTTGACCGCAAACAGGGCATCTTGTGTTAAAACACATACAGGTCACATGGCCACAAGTGGTAACCCACTCCTTTGGACGAAAACACATATCACATATGAAATCAAACCCATATGGTATGATGATCTGTCCATGGTACGAGGATGGTTCCCTGCACACACCGCACGTAACAGCATAAGTAGATCTCTTCATCTGTCTAATGCACCGTGTGCAGCACAAATGCCCACACTGAATGAAGGCATCTGTCGTTCCATAACAGCAGAAACATGGTAATGGGGAAGGTACCTGGCCGCTGCCCCCCTCGATTTCTCCTTCAGGTGCGCCTACAAGAGATTAAACACACAATTGTACATTAGTACACACAACAATGGGTTTTTGGAATGGTATTCAATTGATGTCAGCAACATACTATATTCATTTCACATAGTATTTCAGACTTTTCTGTGTCTCGATCATGGGGATATGGCTTATAGTTTATGACGATCAAAGAACCCTATCTCACAGTTTTGGAATACATAATGTGTTATACAGAATAATGACGCATTCACACACTCTTAGGACATCATTTCCTGCATACAAACATATGTTTATTTCCTGCCTGGGTGCAACTACTACATAGTCATTGAGATATGTATGTGTGTGTTTTAGCTGCACTACTCTCATATACATGTTACCAAATATTGTACTTACCAAAAACAAGCTCAGAGTGTCCTTCCACCTCAAGCATGTATCTCACATTTGGTTCGTCGATACGGGTTGTTGGTTTGAATCGCTGATCTGACTCGATGGTCTCAGTCACTGTTGCTAGTGGAGTGTTGTAATACAGAGCCACCTGCAACACTTGGTCACCATATGCTTGCTCTGTTGACAATGGAGCACTGACACTGGGTTGGTGTCTCAGTGCATTGCGTTGTGTTCTGAGTTCCACGTGTCGCATGTCATCATAATATACAACTGCACGTTCGTCATCAAACGATTCATCCGAGGATATCGTGTTTACCGACACCACTAACATTCTGTAATCTACCAAAGCAGAACAAGGAGCTGTGGCCGAAAGGTGAATCGTAGAGTCCCAGACTTGTGAGCAATGCACACCGTACATTTTCATTAAGTCGTACAGTCGCTGGGGCTGTTCGCATCGAACCAATACCCGTTTAGTTGTAGTCCCCTGGACTAGCACCGTCACTTCGTGAGGTCTCTGCAGGTGATAAATATAAACACGTTAGCACTTGTGCCCTCCTCAAAATTTGCACCCTCTGGACACATTCAGGGCAAGAGTGTACATGTGCAAATAAACTGCTACAACATCATTATACATCAATATTATTTCTGCTCTTTCCCCATAAATCACTTAAACAACTTCTCCCTGCTCACAACAATTGTCCAGATTTAACCTTAACATCTCGGTTTATTCATTTGAAGTCTTTCATTATTTATCGCAACCCATAACCCACAAACTATTAATTATTTCCATGACATAAATAGCAGGGGTGGGGCTTTAGTGATACTCAGAATCTTGGATATGTCAAAGAGTATTATTATTGATAGATAGATTGCATTAGTATTTTATGCGGACTTTATCGGTCTCTGCTGGCGAACTGTAGGAGCTACAACCTCATGCAATATATCAATATGTTCTGTTCTCAAGCTGTGGGCCTTTAAAGCATGGGAGTGATTTTTCTCAATTGTAAGAGAAATAGTGTTTTAAAGATAACTCCCAAAGAAAGTGAACATATTAACAGTAAATATTTCAAAATATGGACATTCGCCAGGTATATTTTTTAAAAATTTGTGTAATAACTGTTGTATATTAGTTTCTTTTCATCAATGTTACAGTTGCAGTTGTGTTACAGGTGTATTACAAGATATCCAGGCGCATTATAATCTATTTATGATGGTTTTGATGGTTTATTGCATTAAAATATAGCTTTTTTCCAGGCGAGAATGAAAATATCATATTTTTCTGTATTTAACCTCCATGTAGTCTGTAATGGTAAAATAAATATGTTTATATACAATGGATTTAGATTCCTTTGCTTCTGACCTTTCTAAGGAGACCAGAATTATGCATCTAGGCCTAATAGTTGAGGGGTTTATTTGGGTATGTTATTTTTCGGCGTTTTCCTAAAAAATAGGTTCTAGGAGTTCATTTCACTTGAATCATCCAATCAAAGTAGGACTTCCTTTGTTATTAAGGGTTTCTTTGTTGAGGAAAGGGCTGAAATAGGTTTTACTTAATTCCACTTGTGCATATTTGTTGAGAAAAGTTTCATCATAAGTGTTTTGAATGTCTCTAATTTGTGACGTTATCCACCATAAAGAAGAGTTTAAATCACAAGTTTATGTAACTTTCCTCAGGAGCAAATATCAGCCTTTAAACTTGAAAGACCTAGTGATCTGTTATTTATCGTGATGATTATCGATAGACAGATATGAAACTTTTTATCGTGATAACATTTCTGACCATATCGACCATATCGTCCGGCCCTGGATAACCTGGATTAATACTTACATGTATGCAGCGAAGTCTGTAACTTGTCATTCCGTCTGCGATCGTCAGAGCCGGTTCAATCACCCAGTGTGTATCAGTCAGCAGGGCCTCGGTCTGTTTCACAAACCCAAAGAAGCTGAGACCAGCTGTTTGGTCTGTGTAAACAACGCTGTACTTTGTAGACGGCGGACTGTCAACTTGTAATAATGAAGAAAACTCAACTTCTTCAATGAAGCGAATTGGTGGTCTCACCCAAAGGTGCTCGATCACTCCGAGAATCTCTGCAACACGTCTTTCAGAATCTTGAACAGGAACCTGCAAGCAGATCACTGTCAATTGTCTCACCACACCTTGGTCATTTGTTTGACTCCATCTACTTATGTACCACGCTCTCACATCACTTTGCGGTAAGTAATGGCTTTGGGGCCGATTTTCCCATTCTACCAACACAGTTATCAAATCCATTTCCAATCTCTGAGGGAAGATGCGATGCAGAAAGAGTGAGAGGTAGACAACAGCTCAGACAGCTTAAATAGCTTTCCTGAAACTGAAGTGTTGGGGGTGTAACCACTCATCTCAAGCGACAGGTTAATGATCGGCTCTGGAAATAGGGTGACTTTAAGTGGGATCTTTTGCTCAGCCGGCCTGATGTCTTGCAATAGAGATCGTTTGCCAAACTGTGCCTGTCCTCTGGGCTATCAACAAATCATACGATTGCTCATTTTTAAAATAAGCACATGACAAGCTAAATTTGTTGCAGTGGACCCACAAACCTGTTTTTTTTTTAATTAAGATCTTGAAAGTGACTGTGTTGGGACATTAGAATTATGGATGTTCACATGTTCTCATTTTACAGTCTAAATGTTAAATTTTAGCTTAAATGTATAGTTTTAATATCTTTAGCTGGTACAGCCTGCTGATGACGATCATGTGAAATGATTGAAAGCTCAGTGGATCTTGTGGTAAACAACTGTTTTGTTGACTGAAGAACTTCTAAATCTATTGCATTAAAATATATTTGGTCTCAGTTGTCAGACATTTTTTTTTTACAGATTTAGTCATTATTATATAGGTCACTGGCTGAACATAACTGACTAGACCAACATCGACATCTTAATAAGATTAAAATAAGAATATTTACCAATACTTAAACCTATATTGTCCTGCAGGCATGTCAGTCGTGTCACAACACCATCGTGACACGGTCAGTATATCCTATGTTAATATAGGGTTGTTACAACTACATATGAGCCTGGATGCTGGACTTTCCATTCACTACATTCAACCGAAACATTGCTTATGCTGCTTATAGAAATTATAAGAACATGTTAAATACAATCAGGGACATGTAATCAATAGGAATACTATTTGGATCAAACTAATTCATTAAATAACCATAGTTACATATACAAATTTGATTGTAACAGGGCCTGACATTTTATATTAATTTCAAACCATCAGCAGTCTGGATGATTGTTGGTCTGTTTTTTTTTGCTCTGCACCTTTTAAAAACACATTTTATGACCCTGCTCTGTAACCTATCACTGCAGACAACCGATGTCCGAGTATGGGTTAAAGGGAGGCAAGAGATGTGATGTTTTATGACTAGGTGTGAAGAGGTGAAGACACATCTTGACTTAGTCTCTCTTAGGGAATCATAAAATACACTCTGTTCTCTGATAGATAAGAGTTGAACCTGAATGGGATATGAAAGTTGTAAAACTTCTTATATTAAGAAGAACTAAATCATATTAAAACCTTTGAATTATAAATGCTTAGCTTGAACAGACTGACCTGATGCAAAGTGCTCTTCCTGCACTGTGTTTTGTCGGACAGATGGCCACAGGTTAAACTTTCTTTGTTTTTTTTCACTGTTAAAAAAAATCGGAGCAGAGCAGGTCAGCCTTCCTGAGATCCTCATTGGGCATTCTGGCCTGCATATAAAAAAACAAACATATACATTGCATAAACAACTAACATTAATCTTTTTACAATTTTTAAATAAGTTTTTATTATTTCCAACGTTCATTCTCACTCCATCATCAATGAGTGATTCTCTCCTCCTGTCAGCATCCGGCTGAGGCACTCTGCAGGCAGACACACACACACACACACAGTGATTAGAATCAGTGATTCTTGAGATCAGGGACAAAACAGGTTTTTATTTTCAAAAAAATCTTGATTATTTTAGTGTTTAATAGTTACGCTTTAGGTTTTATGTATTAACCAATATAACATTTAATCTCCAATATGAACAGAAATACTTAGAAGTGTTCAAATTACACATTAACTTTGAAAATGCAACACTGTTATAGACAAATATTCTTGATGGAACAAAACATGTCATCTTTTAAAAAAATCAACATAAAGTCCATCTGTCGGAGTTGACAAAACTGACGGTGGTGACAAACTTGTAAGAAACAGAAAAATATTTAATTCAAAATTATCATTGAATGCTCACAAATATTGTAACATTATAAGTTACGAAGAAATACATTATATAACCTATTATTTTTGGATTAACATCTAAAGAGGGTACAAGGACTTCATACACACAGATTAGTGCTGTTCTGTAAAGGCCTGCAGCCACAAACTTTTGAGCAGCTGAGGTTTTGAATGACAAAAATTCCAATTACAAAACTGGCACAATTAGTACCTTCACTTCCCAAATGATGAGTTATCCGAGGAAAGGTGAGGTAACACGATGGCAAAGAAGCCTCTGCTTGCCTTCTAACTTTGTTTATATTTACAAAATGCAGTTACATTTATCAGTAAAACCACTGAAAATATTTTCTTTGTACTTTTGTCAGTTAAATAAAGGGTCATGTGAATTAATCCCATATTATTTATTTTTAATTGTTAACTATCACAACTTTTGTGGAAATGGGGTTTGTAGATGCTGCCCTTCATGTGCTTTGTTCTTGAGGTCGCTTGGCTCTTTCTGTGCTTGTTTCCAAACCATCTCTTTATATCTCTTTTCTGTGTCTTTATCTTGCCCTCCTCCACCTATTCTTCAATCTTTCCTTCTCCTTTCTCAGGAACTCCACCTTCAGCTCAGGCTGGCTATCAATTTTTTCACTTTTTTGATACTCCCTGTTCCTTCTCTTTCGTTCCTCCACTAATAGCTTTTCACTAGCCATTATGACTTAAAATGCATTTCATTATGCAACCAGTCTACTTTTCTGATGGATAAGCACAAGCAAATTATGGATAAAGCAACACCTTATTACATACCGAGTACAAGAGGCTATGAAAGTAAGATTCAATTTAAAACATAAAGCTATTTTGTGGCAACTGCTTGAAATTCAACACATGAAACTGAATAATAACAGTAATATCAAATGTTTAGGAAGTAATATCACTGAAGTAAATATATGCTAAAATGAGGAATAATGCACTTCAGTGCCATTTGTCAACACCTTCTAGAGAGAGTCAACACCGTCAGACACAAATCCTGACGGAGTTGACAAAATACCATATTTCCCTCAGAACACATGTGCTCATCACAGGAGCCGCCTTGTTTATCATTGGTTGCTTGTGACCTCTATAATCTACTTAGGTTAAGAATTTATTACAGAAAATATGATAGAAATCTTATGCTACATTAATGATGGTGTTGACCAGGCACGTGCACACATAGACATCAAAAGGGGCTCAAGCACCTGCCCTTTTTCTTCCTCGAGAGAAAGTGCCCTTTTTTCCAGGATGCCTTTTTTTAAAATAAATGAATTTATATATACAGTATATCTATTCCTGTTTGCGCACAGCTTTCCTGTCAAACAAATATATTTACTGAATAAAAAATCTAAATATCAGGTCGGGAGATTCTCTCTCTCTCTCTCCCCTCCCAGCAGTGTTTTTCTTGGCTTGTGCGGAGGTGAGTGGTGAACTAAAGACCAACAAAAGTAAACTACCAGTGCCTCGAGTTCACTGCTAACATGCACGACTCATGAGCTGAGCTAAAATAATTAGCTAAAGTCAAGCTAAGGATCATGGTTGGCCATACAGGCTACTGTTACTGTTGCCTACTTAATGGAGACACAACAGGTGAGTCCAGTAAAATTTGTGTCTAATAATGTAATGACGATCGCCACATTGATATGCAAATTAGGCGTTAACTAATTAAAATGTGCTCATTTGCACACATTTGACAAGTCAGTGCAGGTGAATGGGCTAAAGAAAATAACTAAATCATATCACCACAGACCTTCCCCAGTTAATGACTTACATCAAGACTCTTTCCCCTGAAATGTTCTGTTTAATATATAAACTCCATCTAAATGTGTATTTTGGAAGTTTTCTTTCCATGAGAGGAAAAGAAGACATGGAAGCAAAATAGACCGAAATTTGAAATTTGACCACTATATGAAAAAGTGTCCTGCCTTAAGCAGTAACTTTATATTTCTGATCGTAGAGGCTCCTCATCTAATAACTATCCATTCCATTAGTTTGTTGCATGCTGATAGATCTTTACATGATACAGACAGCCCTCCCTCAAATGTGAAACCAAGTCCTAACAAACTAAGTGTTATGTGATCCAATAAGAATTAAAAGGATTTATTGCCTTGTGAAAAATAAACAAATTATTAGTGAAACTATGTCCCTCTCCTTGGTGCAGTCATTTATTCTAAATATATACTAGTAGCATAAAAAACATGCACATTGTGGCAGAGTTTACTTTGCTGTTGCTGCTCTTGTGTGATTATTTTGTAGAAAAATGTTGACGGTTAAACATTTGCAAAAGTGGGAATCAAAATAAATTGGTAAGGTAGTCAGAGTTGTGTTAATATATTTAACATTTTGTCAAAAAAAATCATAAATAATTATGACAAGTGCAGTTTTTTCCCACTTGAGCCGCTGCTCACCAAAATGTGCATTTCCCTGCCTGTGTATCTTTCTCAAAACTGTATCACAGCATTTGTTGATGTATCGATAGAAGCCTCAGTGTAACGATATCAGCAAGGAGTACATAATGATATTTATTTCTGTGTCGTTATTTTGAAAACAACACTGTTTAAATCCTTGTTCCATGTGCCCCTTTTATACTTTGAGCACCTGCCCTTCCAAAGGTCTCTGCACGGCCCTGGTGTTGACACACTACGGATGTGACATGCAAGGAATCAACAAGTAGGTATGAAATTATAGAATCTAAAAAACCTACCAGAGCTAGCACGGCCTCATAGCATTAGCAAGAACAATGAAGTGATAAAGGGGTCCTCAGAGTTTTAGCAGCCTTCAATTATTCCCGATTTTTTTTATTTAAAAAAATGTCTGACGGTGTTGACAAAAACCCAGGACACAAGTTAAATCGTCTAAAAAGTACATTAAAATCTGCTTCCGGACAAGGACTTTTACAGGCACTGGTCACATATTATATCATTTTTAATAAAAAAATGTGAAACAACATGAAATAAATTATTAGGTGTGCTAAAGTTGTCTTGTTAGTATTCTGGCTAAACGTATGAATAATTTTATGTAAATGTTTTACCAAAACTGTGTTTTATCTGGTGGACATGTTTTGTCCCAGATCTCAAGAATCACTGACATGTCACTGGCTGAACATAACTGACTAGACCAACATCGACATCTTAATAAGATTAAAATAAGAATATTTACCAATACTTAAACCTATATTGTCCTGTAGGCATGTCAGTCGTGTCACAACACCATCGTACCACGGTCAGTATATCCTATGTTAATATAGGGTTGTTACAACTACATATGAGCCTGGATGCTGGACTTTCCATTCACTACATTCAACCGAAACATTGCTTATGCTGCTTATAGAAATTATAAGAACATGTTAAATACAATCAGGGACATGTAATCAATAGGAATACTATTTGGATCAAACTAATTCATTAAATAACCATAGTTACATATACAAATTCGATTGTAACAGGGCCTGACATTTTATATTAATTTCAAACCATTAGCAGTCTGGATGATTGTTGGTTGTTTTTTTTGCTCTGCACCTTTTAAAAACACATTTTATGACCCTGCTCTGTAACCTATCACTGCAGACAACCCGATGTCCGAAGTATGGGTTAAAGGGAGGCAAGAGATGTGATGTTTTATGACTAGGTGTGAAGAGGTGAAGACACATCTTGACTTAGTCTCTTAGGGAATCATAAAATACACTCTGTTCTCTGATAGATAAGAGTTGAACCTGAATGGGATATGAAAGTTGTAAAACTTCTTATATTAAGAAGAACTAAATCATATTAAAACCTTTGAATTATAAATGCTTAGCTTGAACAGACTGACCTGATGCAAAGTGCTCTTCCTGCACTGTGTTTTGTCGGACAGATGGCCACAGGTTAAACTTTCTTTGTTTTTTTTCACTGTTAAAAAAAAATCGGAGCAGAGCAGGTCAGCCTTCCTGAGATCCTCATTGGGCATTCTGGCCTGCATATAAAAAACAAACATATACATTGCATAAACAACTAACATTAATCTTTTTACAATTTTTAAATAAGTTTTTATTATTTCCAACGCTCATTCTCACTCCATCATCAATGAGTGATTCTCTCCCTCCTGTCAGCATCCGGCTGAGGCACTCTGCAGGCAGACACACACACACACACACAGTGATTAGAATCAGTGATTCTTGAGATCAGGGCGTTAACTAATTAAAATGTGCTCATTTGCACACATTTGACAAGTCAGTGCAGGTGAATGAGCTAAAGAAAATAACTAAATCATATCACCACAGACCTTCCCAGTTAATGACTTACATCAAGACTCTTTCCCCTGAAATGTTCTGTTTAATATATAAACTCCATCTAAATGTGTATTTTGGAAGTTTTCTTTCCATGAGAGTAAAAGAAGACATGGAAGCAAAATAGACCGAAATTTGAAATTTGACCACTATATGAAAAGTGTCCTGCCTTAAGCAGTAACTTTATATTTCTGATCGTAGAGGCTCCTCATCTAATAACTATCCATTCCATTAGTTTGTTGCATGCTGATAGATCTTTACATGATACAGACAGCCCTCCCTCAAATGTGAAACCAAGTCCTAACAAACTAAGTGTTATGTGATCCAATAAGAATTAAAAGGATTTATTGCCTTGTGAAAAATAAACAAATTATTAGTGAAACTATGTCCCTCTCCTTGGTGCAGTCATTTATTCTAAATATATACTAGTAGCATAAAAAACATGCACATTGTGGCAGAGTTTACTTTGCTGTTGCTGCTCTTGTGTGATTATTTTGTAGAAAAATGTTGACGGTTAAACATTTGCAAAAGTGGGAATCAAAATAAATTGGTAAGGTAGTCAGAGTTGTGTTAATATATTTAACATTTTGTCAAAAAAAATCATAAATAATTATGACAAGTGCAGTTTTTTCCCACTTGAGCCGCTGCTCACCAAAATGTGCATTTCCCTGCCTGTGTATCTTTCTCAAAACTGTATCACAGCATTTGTTGATGTATCGATAGAAGCCTCAGTGTACGCATATCAGCAAGGAGTACATAATGATATTTATTTCTGTGTCGTTATTTTGAAAACAACACTGTTTAAATCCTTGTTCCATGTGCCCCTTTTATACTTTGAGCACCTGCCCTTCCAAAGGTCTCTGCACGGCCCTGGTGTTGACACACTACGGATGTGACATGCAAGGAATCAACAAGTAGGTATGAAATTATAGAATCTAAAAAAACCTACCAGAGCTAGCACGGCCTCATAGCATTAGCAAGAACAATGAAGTGATAAAGGGGTCCTCAGAGTTTTAGCAGCCTTCAATTATTCCCGATTTTTTTTATTTAAAAAAATGTCTGACGGTGTTGACAAAAACCCAGGACACAAGTTAAATCGTCTAAAAAGTACATTAAAATCTGCTTCCGGACAAGGACTTTTACAGGCACTGGTCACATATTATATCATTTTTAATAAAAAAATGTGAAACAACATGAAATAAATTATTGGGTGTGCTAAAGTTGTCTTGTTAGTATTCTGGCTAAACGTATGAATAATTTTATGTAAATGTTTTACCAAAAACTGTGTTTTATCTGGTGGACATGTTTTGTCCCAGATCTCAAGAATCACTGACATGTCACTGGCTGAACATAACTGACTAGACCAACATCGACATCTTAATAAGATTAAAATAAGAATATTTACCAATACTTAAACCTATATTGTCCTGCAGGCATGTCAGTCGTGTCACAACACCATCGTGCCACGGTCAGTATATCCTATGTTAATATAGGGTTGTTACAACTACATATGAGCCTGGATGCTGGACTTTCCATTCACTACATTCAACCTAAACATTGCTTATGCTGCTTATAGAAATTATAAGAACATGTTAAATACAATCAGGGACATGTAATCAATAGGAATACTATTTGGATCAAACTAATTCATTAAATAACCATAGTTACATATACAAATTCGATTGTAACAGGGCCTGACATTTTATATTAATTTCAAACCATTAGCAGTCTGGATGATTGTTGGTTGTTTTTTTTGCTCTGCACCTTTTAAAACACATTTTATGACCCTGCTCTGTAACCTATCACTGCAGACAACCGATGTCCGAGTATGGGTTAAAGGGAGGCAAGAGATGTGATGTTTTATGACTAGGTGTGAAGAGGTGAAGACACATCTTGACTTAGTCCTCTTAGGGAATCATAAAATACACTCTGTTCTCTGATAGATAAGAGTTGAACCTGAATGGGATATGAAAGTTGTAAAACTTCTTATATTAAGAAGAACTAAATCATATTAAAACCTTTGAATTATAAATGCTTAGCTTGAACAGACTGACCTGATGCAAAGTGCTCTTCCTGCACTGTGTTTTGTCGGACAGATGGCCACAGGTTAAACTTTCTTTGTTTTTTTTCACTGTTAAAAAAAATCGGAGCAGAGCAGGTCAGCCTTCCTGAGATCCTCATTGGGCATTCTGGCCTGCATATAAAAACAAACATATACATTGCATAAACAACGAACATTAATCTTTTTACAATTTTTAAATAAGTTTTTATTATTTCCAACGTTCATTCTCACTCCATCATCAATGAGTGATTCTCTCCTCCTGTCAGCATCCGGCTGAGGCACTCTGCAGGCAGACACACACACACACACACAGTGATTAGAATCAGTGATTCTTGAGATCAGGGCGTTAACTAATTAAAATGTGCTCATTTGCACACATTTGACAAGTCAGTGCAGGTGAATGGGCTAAAGAAAATAACTAAATCATGTCACCACAGACCTTCCCCAGTTAATGACTTACATCAAGACTCTTTCCCCTGAAATGTTCTGTTTAATATATAAACTCCATCTAAATGTGTATTTTGGAAGTTTTCTTCCATGAGAGTAAAAGAAGACATGGAAGCAAAATAGACCGAAATTTGAAATTTGACCACTATATGAAAAGTGTCCTGCCTTAAGCAGTAACTTTATATTTCTGATCGTAGAGGCTCCTCATCTAATAACTATCCATTCCATTAGTTTGTTGTATGCTGATCTTTACATGATACAGACAGCCCTCCCTCAAATGTGAAACCAAGTCCTAACAAACTAAGTGTTATGTGATCCAATAAGAATTAAAAGGATTTATTGCCTTGTGAAAAATAAACAAATTATTAGTGAAACTATGTCCCTCTCCTTGGTGCAGTCATTTATTCTAAATATATACTAGTAGCATAAAAAACATGCACATTGTGGCAGAGTTGACTTTGCTGTTGCTGCTCTTGTGTGATTATTTTGTAGAAAAATGTTGACGGTTAAACATTTGCAAAAGTGGGAATCAAAATAAATTGGTAAGGTAGTCAGAGTTGTGTTAATATATTTAACATTTTGTCAAAAAAAATCATAAATAATTATGACAAGTGCAGTTTTTTCCCACTTGAGCCGCTGCTCACCAAAATGTGCATTTCCCTGCCTGTGTATCTTTCTCAAAACTGTATCACAGCATTTGTTGATGTATCGATAGAAGCCTCAGTGTATGCGATATCAGCAAGGAGTACATAATGATATTTATTTCTGTGTCGTTATTTTGAAAACAACACTGTTTAAATCCTTGTTCCATGTGCCCTTTTATACTTTGAGCACCTGCCCTTCCAAAGGTCTCTGCACGCCCTGGTGTTGACACACTACGGATGTGACATGCAAGGAATCAACAAGTAGGTATGAAATTATAGAATCTAAAAAACCTACCAGAGCTAGCACGGCCTCATAGCATTAGCAAGAACAATGAAGTGATAAAGGGGTCCTCAGAGTTTTAGCAGCCTTCAATTATTCCCGATTTTTTTTATTTAAAAAAAATGTCTGACGGTGTTGACAAAACCCAGGACACAAGTTAAATCGCCTAAAAAGTACATTAAAATCTGCTTCCGGACAAGGACTTTTACAGGCACTGGTCACATATTATATCATTTTAATAAAAAAAATGTGAAACAACATGAAATAAATTATTGGGTGTGCTAAAGTTGTCTTGTTAGTATTCTGGCTAAACGTATGAATAATTTTATGTAAATGTTTTACCAAAAACTGTGTTTTATCTGGTGGACATGTTTTGTCCCAGATCTCAAGAATCACTGACATGTCACTGGCTGAACATAACTGACTAGACCAACATCGACATCTTAATAAGATTAAAATAAGAATATTTACCAATACTTAAACCTATATTGTCCTGCAGGCATGTCAGTCGTGTCACAACACCATCGTGCCACGGTCAGTATATCCTATGTTAATATAGGGTTGTTACAACTACATATGAGCCTGGATGCTGGACTTTCCATTCACTACATTCAACCGAAACATTGCTTATGCTGCTTATAGAAATTATAAGAACATGTTAAATACAATCAGGGACATGTAATCAATAGGAATACTATTTGGATCAAACTAATTCATTAAATAACCATAGTTACATATACAAATTCGATTGTAACAGGGCCTGACATTTTATATTAATTTCAAACCATTAGCAGTCTGGATGATTGTTGGTTGTTTTTTTTTGCTCTGCACCTTTTAAAAACACATTTTATGACCCTGCTCTGTAACCTATCACTGCAGACAACCGATGTCCGAGTATGGGTTAAAGGGAGGCAAGAGATGTGATGTTTTATGACTAGGTGTGAAGAGGTGAAGACACATCTTGACTTAGCTCTCTTAGGGAATCATAAAATACACTCTGTTCTCTGATAGATAAGAGTTGAACCTGAATGGGATATGAAAGTTGTAAAACTTCTTATATTAAGAAGAACTAAATCATATTAAAACCTTTGAATTATAAATGCTTAGCTTGAACAGACTGACCTGATGCAAAGTGCTCTTCCTGCACTGTGTTTTGTATGACAGATGGCCACAGGTTAAACTTTCTTTGTTTTTTTTCACTGTTAAAAAAAATCGGAGCAGAGCAGGTCAGCCTTCCTGAGATCCTCATTGGGCATTCTGGCCTGCATATAAAAAACAAACATTAATCTTTTTACAATTTTTAAATAAGTTTTTATTATTTCCAACGTTCAGTCTCACTCCATCATCAATGAGTGATTCTCTCCTCCTTACATCTATAAAGGAGCATGTGGCTGAGGTACACACACTCACTCACACACACACACCCACACACACACAATATTACCATTATTTTATCATTTTACATTGAGGGGGTAGGGTTAGAGAGAGACTTCCATTGGCTCTGCACACTGGTTTATTGTGAGTGGGTGGGGTTTGAGTTGGTCCGGCTTGGTAGTCTGTCTTTGGTTCTTCATACTAAGAACAAGAACACTCCAAGCAAGTCAGAGAAATACTCATTGAAATGTAAAAGTCAGGAGAGGACCACAATAAGATTGGAAACTCACTGAACACCCACAAAGGTAGGTTGAATCCATTCTTCTGAAATTGATAGTGTATGATACTTGTTTAAATTTGCCTAGTCCTCATGGTTCTCTTCTCATCTCTCAAACACTGTCAGCACCTGACCTGGATGAGAGGAGAAAACAGGAAATTATCAAAGTCTGTACTCAGCCCCACAGCTCGTCTGATTTCTGCAACAAGTAAGTGGCTTTTCATATGCTTCTGTGCTGGTTAAAGGCTTTTTTTGGGTCAGGTCGCCGCCGAGCACCTGTTTGTATTTCTGAATCAGCTTTATTGCCAGGTATGTACATGGACATGAGGAATTTGACTCAGGACTGTAAGTTGCTCACAATGCCATTCATTACCTAAGTAGTGTCTATCTCTTTCTGGCAAGTAGACCGTTATATGTGGTTTTTTGTTTAACATTTAAAGGTATTTTTATAATTTAGTTAACACAAAGCCGTACCACAGCTAACGTAACGTTATTCCACGGACATAAAAGTTAAGTTTATTCACGCGTTATGTCTGTTTGAGCCAGATGCAGCTGTGCCTTTAACACTAGAAGCGCCAGAATTCCAAAACTACTAGAACTGCCACAAGCGGTCATTTTGACCGCTACATTCCAAACTCTATATCTTTAATAATAAATACCAAATTGAGAGATTAATGCATTTATTGTATTAGAACAGCCGTGACGGTCATTTTGACCGCTTGAAAATTTATATCTGCAATAACTTTGTTGAAAAAATAAATAAAATCCTGCTGGTACCTGATTTTTCCTAAAAGTGTCTGTACTTTAATTTAAAATGTTTTTCATATAAATTACACATAAGGCAAAAGAACAAATGAACATTTTTACCTATTTCGGCCAGAGACGGTCATTTTGACCGCACGGAATTTTGCGGTATTCTTTAGTTACATTTCCCTGAAACTCTGACCCTGCACGCTTTTGGTTTTCTTAAGAGCGATACACGGCAGCGTCGGCTCCAGACTGTTTACTGCATTTGCAGAAACAGTCTGGGAGCGGATCAAACAACATAGCTTACCTGCTTGAACTTAGTCCAAATTATAGATGCTTGATTTATCGGCAGACTCTTTACATTTTTCTTCCAGCGTGTAGCTGCTACGCTAGTCTCATTGTTCTCGGTCAACCACGCAACGCGAGCGGAAGTTGTGTTGCCAGATCCGATCGAGGCAGCGTTGATGCACTATACTGCGCTTGCTGGACTGGGGTGTTCATTGCAGCACAGCCTAAATTAAGTAAATAAACCTAATTCAAACAACGGCCTGATTTTGTTTTGTTTTTTGTTAAATAGTTCTTTTTTTCATTGTCAGTTTGAGGATCTAAATTAAAAGCAAGACACGTGGGCCAGCCGCTTAAATTAAAAGTTAGCTTTTAGAACGGTCATAACATTATGCAGCACTAACGCT
Source organism: Lepomis macrochirus (assembly GCA_024633595.2). Lineage (NCBI taxonomy): Eukaryota > Metazoa > Chordata > Actinopteri > Centrarchiformes > Centrarchidae > Lepomis > Lepomis macrochirus. The sequence goes on from JALXJV020000013.1 coordinate 4,238,059, forward strand.
ATAACATTAGACTAAAACAAATCCATCAATATTCAATTCACTGTTCAAATCAGATACCCTGTCCTCTGGGATATTTGCGCTTCCGTTTCTAAATAAAATCTAACAACAAACATTTCTGGTGAAACTGTCTCCCGGATTAGCTCTCTCGTTCTCTGAAACAAGGCAGATTGAACCGGGCAGGAAGTCAGACACAGAACGGCAGAGAGAACCCGGTAAATTTTCAAATTAAAACGCACGGTGGAGAATCCCGATCGTAATGCAACAATGATCACGGTTAAAACGGAAACAACAGGAAATCCTTGAACTACGTAGCTTACTTAATCATAGTAGAAGCACAAAATGTAAACACTGGTTACTAAATGAACATAACCTAAACATATCATCAAAGTCAGGCAAAACGCGGTGATTCTGAAATGCTTCAGCGGATTAGAGGTGTTGTGCCGAGTTTGCCTGCCTGCCGAGAATTGCATGCAGCTCCACATAATGTTTTTAAACGCTGTAAGATTCTTTGTGGACTTCATCAATGGTGATGAATTGTTTCGAAGTATATATTTAATATTTTAATACACTTAGTAGGCTAGAAGGACCATTCCTTGACATCCAGTGGTGATAAAGCTGTTTGATCAATGAGCACAGCAAAGTGTCTGAGAAGGACCTAAAGAGGTGGCTGCATAATTCGGCAGATCAGATTTTGTAGGCTCCCTGCCGAGATTTGCATCCGCCTCTTTTCTCAGCATAGATGACCGTTAGCACCCGTGAGGTGCGTGCAGTTCTCGGCAGGAGCGCTTCCTGTGACGGAGACATCACGTACCGATATTTAATGATGGGGCTGATGTCTGCGAGTTTGCTGCAGTGGATTAAAGAGTTTTCTTTCTATTGTAATAGTTTTTGACTGGACACCTCTGCCTTGGTGAGGAGGGAACTTGACATGAAGGGTAGTGGCAGAAGGCTGTTTCTGTGACACCCTCTCCCTCCCCTCTTCCTCCCTCCTTCTCTGTCACTCGCCCCCCTCTCCTTACCCTCCTCCCCGCTCTCCCTCTCCTCCCTATCTCTCTGTCACTCACCTCACCCCTCTCTAATAATTAATGTCATATAATATTATGTATTAATATAAATGTACAAGCTACAGGTGCAGAACTGATTGTGAAGCCATAAGGTAACACTTAGAGGTTCTCCAGAGCAGCAGGCATGTGGAAAATCCAAAAGATAAATTGTAAAAGAAAAAAGGCTGCCAATGCTGAGAGGGCTTCTCAGGACATCAGTCATATTTAGAATGAATCCTTACATCTTTTCATTTCAAGCAAAAAAAAACTATTTAACATAAACTTACACATTTTTAAAAATGCCACTCAGTCCAGTGCGTTCCCTCCAGTACCCTCCATTTTAACATGTTTGCCATTAACTGTGGGTCAGTTGCAGGGTGCAATACCGCCGCCTGCTGGACTGGAGTGTTGCCCTCCTTGAGCTCTGCGGTTTGAGGTGCACTGCCGCCACCTGCTGGCGAGTGGCGGTTCTGGTCTGATTTTATTGAGGGGCCCGAGCTGGGCCAGTTTTTTCAGAGCAAAGGCGATGTTCGAGCTTTCACAAAGTCTTGTTTCGTATATAATGTTATGTTTTATTATATTTCAGTGATTAATTATGTTTTTTTTTTTACATTACAACAGGTGTATTTAATTAGAATTCAATTTTTCAAAACAGTATGAGGGCCATTCCGCCGAATCGGTGCCATTTGGCTGTTGTCACCATTCCAAAATAAACTTCACTTTTGACATTTTTTTCAAGACTGAATCTAATAACACACATGTTAAACTATTTAAAATATCTAATGGTCACTCTCAGGCAAATATATTTAAACTTTTACAAGGTTTCTAAGCTGAAGATGGCAGCATTATTCTCAGTCCTGTTACCAAAACTTATGTGTCATTCTGAAACCATGTTTATGAGCAGGTCAAATAATTCCTTTGATTATTTTTTTATGAAAAAACTAAACACTTTAGTAACAGGAATGAGCATAAAGTAACAGGAATGAGCAAAAAGTAGTGCGGCAGCAAGGACCATTCCTTGACATCCAGTACATATATGTGGCGATAAAGCTGTTTGATCAATGAGCACAGCAAAGTGTCTGAGAAGGACCTAAAGAGGTGGCTGCATAATTCGGCAGATCAGATTTTGTAGGCTCCCTGCCGAGATTTGCATCCGCCTCTTTTCTCAGCATAGATGACCGTTAGCACCCGTGAGGTGCGTGCAGTTCTCGGCAGGAGCGCTTCCTGTGACGGAGACATCACGTACCGATATTTAATGATGGGGCTGATGTCTGCGAGTTTGCTGCAGTGGATTAAAGAGTTTTCTTTCTATTGTAATAGTTTTTGACTGGACACCTCTGCCTTGGTGAGGAGGGAACTTGACATGAAGGGTAGTGGCAGAAGGCTGTTTCTGTGACACCCCCTCTCCCTCCCCCTCTTCCTCCCTCCTTCTCTGTCACTCGCCCCCCTCTCCTTACCCTCCTCCCCCGCTCTCCCTCTCCCTCCCTATCTCTCTGTCACTCACCTCACCCCCTCTCTAATAATTAATGTCATATAATATTATGTATTAATATAAATGTACAAGCTACAGGTGCAGAACTGATTGTGAAGCCATAAGGTAACACTTAGAGGTTCTCCAGAGCAGCAGGCATGTGGAAAATCCAAAAAGATAAATTGTAAAAAAGAAAAAGGCTGCCAATGCTGAGAGGGCTTCTCAGGACATCAGTCATATTTAGAATGAATCCTTACATCTTTTCATTTCAAGCAAAAAAAAACTATTTAACATAAACTTACACATTTTTAAAAATGCCACTCAGTCCAGTGCGTTCCCTCCAGTACCCTCCATTTTAACATGTTTGCCATTAACTGTGGGTCAGTTGCAGGGTGCAATACCGCCGCCTGCTGGACTGGAGTGTTGCCCTCCTTTGAGCTCTGCGGTTTGAGGTGCACTGCCGCCACCTGCTGGCGAGTGGCGGTTCTGGTCTGATTTTATTGAGGGGCCCGAGCTGGGCCAGTTTTTCAGAGCAAAGGCGATGTTCGAGCTTTCACAAAGTCTTGTTTCGTATATAATGTTATGTTTTATTATATTTCAGTGATTAATTATGTTTTTTTTTTTACATTACAACAGGTGTATTTAATTAGAATTCAATTTTTCAAAACAGTATGAGGGCCATTCCGCCGAATCGGTGCCATTTGGCTGTTGTCACCATTCCAAAATAAACTTCACTTTTGACATTTTTTCAAGACTGAATCTAATAACACACATGTTAAACTATTTAAAATATCTAATGGTCACTCTCAGGCAAATATATTTAAACTTTTACAAGGTTTCTAAGCTGAAGATGGCAGCATTATTCTCAGTCCTGTTACCAAAACTTATGTGTCATTCTGAAACCATGTTTATGAGCAGGTCAAATAATTCCTTTGATTATTTTTTTTATGAAAAAACTAAACACTTTAGTAACAGGAATGAGCATAAAGTAACAGGAATGAGCAAAAAGTAGTGCGGCAGCAAGGACCATTCCTTGACATCCAGTACATATATGTGGCGATAAAGCTGTTTGATCAATGAGCACAGCAAAGTGTCTGAGAAGGACCTAAAGAGGTGGCTGCATAATTCGGCAGATCAGATTTTGTAGGCTCCCTGCCGAGATTTGCATCCGCCTCTTTTCTCAGCATAGATGACCGTTAGCACCCGTGAGGTGCGTGCAGTTCTCGGCAGGAGCGCTTCCTGTGACGGAGACATCACGTACCGATATTTAATGATGGGGCTGATGTCTGCGAGTTTGCTGCAGTGGATTAAAGAGTTTTCTTTCTATTGTAATAGTTTTTGACTGGACACCTCTGCCTTGGTGAGGAGGGAACTTGACATGAAGGGTAGTGGCAGAAGGCTGTTTCTGTGACACCCCCTCTCCCTCCCTCTTCCTCCCTCCTTCTCTGTCACTCGCCCCCCCTCTCCTTACCCTCCTCCCCGCTCTCCCTCTCCCTCCCTATCTCTCTGTCACTCACCTCACCCCCTCTCTAATAATTAATGTCATATAATATTATGTATTAATATAAATGTACAAGCTACAGGTGCAGAACTGATTGTGAAGCCATAAGGTAACACTTAGAGGTTCTCCAGAGCAGCAGGCATGTGGAAAATCCAAAAGATAAATTGTAAAAAGAAAAAGGCTGCCAATGCTGAGAGGGCTTCTCAGGACATCAGTCATATTTAGAATGAATCCTTACATCTTTTCATTTCAAGCAAAAAAAAAAAACTATTTAACATAAACTTACACATTTTTAAAAATGCCACTCAGTCCAGTGCGTTCCCTCCAGTACCCTCCATTTTAACATGTTTGCCATTAACTGTGGGTCAGTTGCAGGGTGCAATACCGCCGCCTGCTGGACTGGAGTGTTGCCCTCCTTTGAGCTCTGCGGTTTGAGGTGCACTGCCGCCACCTGCTGGCGAGTGGCGGTTCTGGTCTGATTTTATTGAGGGGCCCGAGCTGGGCCAGTTTTTCAGAGCAAAGGCGATGTTCGAGCTTTCACAAAGTCTTGTTTCGTATATAATGTTATGTTTTATTATATTTCAGTGATTAATTATGTTTTTTTTTTACATTACAACAGGTGTATTTAATTAGAATTCAATTTTTCAAAACAGTATGAGGGCCATTCCGCCGAATCGGTGCCATTTGGCTGTTGTCACCATTCCAAAATAAACTTCACTTTTGACATTTTTTCAAGACTGAATCTAATAACACACATGTTAAACTATTTAAAATATCTAATGGTCACTCTCAGGCAAATATATTTAAACTTTTACAAGGTTTCTAAGCTGAAGATGGCAGCATTATTCTCAGTCCTGTTACCAAAACTTATGTGTCATTCTGAAACCATGTTTATGAGCAGGTCAAATAATTCCTTTGATTATTTTTTTATGAAAAAACTAAACACTTTAGTAACAGGAATGAGCATAAAGTAACAGGAATGAGCAAAAGTAGTAGCGGCAGCAAGGACCATTCCTTGACATCCAGTACATATATGTGGCGATAAAGCTGTTTGATCAATGAGCACAGCAAAGTGTCTGAGAAGGACCTAAAGAGGTGGCTGCATAATTCGGCAGATCAGATTTTGTAGGCTCCCTGCCGAGATTTGCATCCGCCTCTTTTCTCAGCATAGATGACCGTTAGCACCCGTGGAGGTGCGTGCAGTTCTCGGCAGGAGCGCTTCCTGTGACGGAGACATCACGTACCGATATTTAATGATGGGGCTGATGTCTGCGAAGTTTGCTGCAGTGGATTAAAGAGTTTTCTTTCTATTGTAATAGTTTTTGACTGGACACCTCTGCCTTGGTGAGGAGGGAACTTGACATGAAGGGTAGTGGCAGAAGGCTGTTTCTGTGACACCCCTCTCCCTCCCCTCTTCCTCCCTCCTTCTCTGTCACTCGCCCCCTCTCCTTACCCTCCTCCCCGCTCTCCCTCTCCTCCCTATCTCTCTGTCACTCACCTCACCCCTCTCTAATAATTAATGTCATATAATATTATGTATTAATATAAATGTACAAGCTACAGGTGCAGAACTGATTGTGAAGCCATAAGGTAACACTTAGAGGTTCTCCAGAGCAGCAGGCATGTGGAAAATCCAAAAAGATAAATTGTAAAAAGAAAAAGGCTGCCAATGCTGAGAGGGCTTCTCAGGACATCAGTCATATTTAGAATGAATCCTTACATCTTTTCATTTCAAGCAAAAAAAAAAAACTATTTAACATAAACTTACACATTTTTAAAAATGCCACTCAGTCCAGTGCGTTCCCTCCAGTACCCTCCATTTTAACATGTTTGCCATTAACTGTGGGTCAGTTGCAGGGTGCAATACCGCCGCCTGCTGGACTGGAGTGTTGCCCTCCTTTGAGCTCTGCGGTTTGAGGTGCACTGCCGCCACCTGCTGGCGAGTGGCGGTTCTGGTCTGATTTTATTGAGGGGCCCGAGCTGGGCCAGTTTTTTCAGAGCAAAGGCGATGTTCGAGCTTTCACAAAGTCTTGTTTCAGTATATAATGTTATGTTTTATTATATTTCAGTGATTAATTATGTTTTTTTTTTACATTACAACAGGTGTATTTAATTAGAATTCAATTTTTCAAAACAGTATGAGGGCCATTCCGCCGAATCGGTGCCATTTGGCTGTTGTCACCATTCCAAAATAAACTTCACTTTTGACATTTTTTCAAGACTGAATCTAATAACACACATGTTAAACTATTTAAAATATCTAATGGTCACTCTCAGGCAAATATATTTAAACTTTTACAAGGTTTCTAAGCTGAAGATGGCAGCATTATTCTCAGTCCTGTTACCAAAACTTATGTGTCATTCTGAAACCATGTTTATGAGCAGGTCAAATAATTCCTTTGATTATTTTTTTATGAAAAAACTAAACACTTTAGTAACAGGAATGAGCATAAAGTAACAGGAATGAGCAAAAAGTAGTGCGGCAGCAAGGACCATTCCTTGACATCCAGTACATATATGTGGCGATAAAGCTGTTTGATCAATGAGCACAGCAAAGTGTCTGAGAAGGACCTAAAGAGGTGGCTGCATAATTCGGCAGATCAGATTTTGTAGGCTCCCTGCCGAGATTTGCATCCGCCTCTTTTCTCAGCATAGATGACCGTTAGCACCCGTGAGGTGCGTGCAGTTCTCGGCAGGAGCGCTTCCTGTGACGGAGACATCACGTACCGATATTTAATGATGGGGCTGATGTCTGCGAAGTTTGCTGCAGTGGATTAAAGAGTTTTCTTTCTATTGTAATAGTTTTTGACTGGACACCTCTGCCTTGGTGAGGAGGGAACTTGACATGAAGGGTAGTGGCAGAAGGCTGTTTCTGTGACACCCCCTCTCCCTCCCCCTCTTCCTCCCTCCTTCTCTGTCACTCGCCCCCTCTCCTTACCCTCCTCCCCGCTCTCCCTCTCCCTCCCTATCTCTCTGTCACTCACCTCACCCCCTCTCTAATAATTAATGTCATATAATATTATGTATTAATATAAATGTACAAGCTACAGGTGCAGAACTGATTGTGAAGCCATAAGGTAACACTTAGAGGTTCTCCAGAGCAGCAGGCATGTGGAAAATCCAAAAGATAAATTGTAAAAGAAAAAAAGGCTGCCAATGCTGAGAGGGGCTTCTCAGGACATCAGTCATATTTAGAATGAATCCTTACATCTTTTCATTTCAAGCAAAAAAAAACTATTTAACATAAACTTACACATTTTAAAAATGCCACTCAGTCCAGTGCGTTCCCTCCAGTACCCTCCATTTTAACATGTTTGCCATTAACTGTGGGTCAGTTGCAGGGTGCAATACCGCCGCCTGCTGGACTGGAGTGTTGCCCTCCTTTGAGCTCTGCGGTTTGAGGTGCACTGCCGCCACCTGCTGGCGAGTGGCGGTTCTGGTCTGATTTTATTGAGGGGCCCGAGCTGGGCCAGTTTTTTCAGAGCAAAGGCGATGTTCGAGCTTTCACAAAGTCTTGTTTCGTATATAATGTTATGTTTTATTATATTTCAGTGATTAATTATGTTTTTTTTTACATTACAACAGGTGTATTTAATTAGAATTCAATTTTTCAAAACAGTATGAGGGCCATTCCACTGAATCGGTGCCATTTGGCTGTTGTCACCATTCCAAAATAAACTTCACTTTTGACATTTTTTCAAGACTGAATCTAATAACACACATGTTAAACTATTTAAAATATCTAATGGTCACTCTCAGGCAAATATATTTAAACTTTTACAAGGTTTCTAAGCTGAAGATGGCAGCATTATTCTCAGTCCTGTTACCAAAACTTATGTGTCATTCTGAAACCATGTTTATGAGCAGGTCAAATAATTCCTTTGATTATTTTTTTATGAAAAAACTAAACACTTTAGTAACAGGAATGAGCATAAAGTAACAGGAATGAGCAAAAAGTAGTGCGGCAGCAAGGACCATTCCTTGACATCCAGTACATATATGTGGCGATAAAGCTGTTTGATCAATGAGCACAGCAAAGTGTCTGAGAAGGACCTAAAGAGGTGGCTGCATAATTCGGCAGATCAGATTTTGTAGGCTCCCTGCCGAGATTTGCATCCGCCTCTTTTCTCAGCATAGATGACCGTTAGCACCCGTGGAGGTGCGTGCAGTTCTCGGCAGGAGCGCTTCCTGTGACGGAGACATCACGTACCGATATTTAATGATGGGGCTGATGTCTGCGAGTTTGCTGCAGTGGATTAAAGAGTTTTCTTTCTATTGTAATAGTTTTTGACTGGACACCTCTGCCTTGGTGAGGAGGGAACTTGACATGAAGGGTAGTGGCAGAAGGCTGTTTCTGTGACACCCCCTCTCCCTCCCCTCTTCCTCCCTCCTTCTCTGTCACTCGCCCCCTCTCCTTACCCTCCTCCCCGCTCTCCCTCTCCCTCCCTATCTCTCTGTCACTCACCTCACCCCCTCTCTAATAATTAATGTCATATAATATTATGTATTAATATAAATGTACAAGCTACAGGTGCAGAACTGATTGTGAAGCCATAAGGTAACACTTAGAGGTTCTCCAGAGCAGCAGGCATGTGGAAAATCCAAAAGATAAATTGTAAAAAGAAAAAAGGCTGCCAATGCTGAGAGGGCTTCTCAGGACATCAGTCATATTTAGAATGAATCCTTACATCTTTTCATTTCAAGCAAAAAAAACTATTTAACATAAACTTACACATTTTTAAAAATGCCACTCAGTCCAGTGCGTTCCCTCCAGTACCCTCCATTTTAACATGTTTGCCATTAACTGTGGGTCAGTTGCAGGGTGCAATACCGCCGCCTGCTGGACTGGAGTGTTGCCCTCCTTTGAGCTCTGCGGTTTGAGGTGCACTGCCGCCACCTGCTGGCGAGTGGCGGTTCTGGTCTGATTTTATTGAGGGGCCCGAGCTGGGCCAGTTTTTTCAGAGCAAAGGCGATGTTCGAGCTTTCACAAAGTCTTGTTTCGTATATAATGTTATGTTTTATTATATTTCAGTGATTAATTATGTTTTTTTTTTACATTACAACAGGTGTATTTAATTAGAATTCAATTTTTCAAAACAGTATGAGGGCCATTCCGCCGAATCGGTGCCATTTGGCTGTTGTCACCATTCCAAAATAAACTTCACTTTTGACATTTTTTCAAGACTGAATCTAATAACACACATGTTAAACTATTTAAAATATCTAATGGTCACTCTCAGGCAAATATATTTAAACTTTTACAAGGTTTCTAAGCTGAAGATGGCAGCATTATTCTCAGTCCTGTTACCAAAACTTATGTGTCATTCTGAAACCATGTTTATGAGCAGGTCAAATAATTCCTTTGATTATTTTTTTTATGAAAAACTAAACACTTTAGTAACAGGAATGAGCATAAAGTAACAGGAATGAGCAAAAAGTAGTGCGGCAGCAAGGACCATTCCTTGACATCCAGTACATATATGTGGCGATAAAGCTGTTTGATCAATGAGCACAGCAAAGTGTCTGAGAAGGACCTAAAGAGGTGGCTGCATAATTCGGCAGATCAGATTTTGTAGGCTCCCTGCCGAGATTTGCATCCGCCTCTTTTCTCAGCATAGATGACCGTTAGCACCCGTGAGGTGCGTGCAGTTCTCGGCAGGAGCTTCCTGTGACGGAGACATCACGCACCGATATTTAATGATGGGGCTGATGTCTGCGAGTTTGCTGCAGTGGATTAAAGAGTTTTCTTTCTATTGTAATAGTTTTTGACTGGACACCTCTGCCTTGGTGAGGAGGGAACTTGACATGAAGGGTAGTGGCAGAAGGCTGTTTCTGTGACACCCTCTCCCTCCCCTCTTCCTCCCTCCTTCTCTGTCACTCGCCCCCCTCTCCTTACCCTCCTCCCCCGCTCTCCCTCTCCCTCCCTATCTCTCTGTCACTCACCTCACCCCCTCTCTAATAATTAATGTCATATAATATTATGTATTAATATAAATGTACAAGCTACAGGTGCAGAACTGATTGTGAAGCCATAAGGTAACACTTAGAGGTTCTCCAGAGCAGCAGGCATGTGGAAAATCCAAAAAGATAAATTGTAAAAAAGAAAAAGGCTGCCAATGCTGAGAGGGCTTCTCAGGACATCAGTCATATTTAGAATGAATCCTTACATCTTTTCATTTCAAGCAAAAAAAAAACTATTTAACATAAACTTACACATTTTTAAAAATGCCACTCAGTCCAGTGCGTTCCCTCCAGTACCCTCCATTTTAACATGTTTGCCATTAACTGTGGGTCAGTTGCAGGGTGCAATACCGCCGCCTGCTGGACTGGAGTGTTGCCCTCCTTTGAGCTCTGCGGTTTGAGGTGCACTGCCGCCACCTGCTGGCGAGTGGCGGTTCTGGTCTGATTTTATTGAGGGGCCCGAGCTGGGCCAGTTTTTTCAGAGCAAAGGCGATGTTCGAGCTTTCACAAAGTCTTGTTTCGTATATAATGTTATGTTTTATTATATTTCAGTGATTAATTATGTTTTTTTTTACATTACAACAGGTGTATTTAATTAGAATTCAATTTTTCAAAACAGTATGAGGGCCATTCCACGTAATCGGGTGCCATTTGGCTGTTGTCACCATTCCAAAATAAACTTCACTTTTGACATTTTTTCAAGACTGAATCTAATAACACACATGTTAAACTATTTAAAATATCTAATGGTCACTCTCAGGCAAATATATTTAAACTTTTACAAGGTTTCTAAGCTGAAGATGGCAGCATTATTCTCAGTCCTGTTACCAAAACTTATGTGTCATTCTGAAACCATGTTTATGAGCAGGTCAAATAATTCCTTTGATTATTTTTTTATGAAAAACTAAACACTTTAGTAACAGGAATGAGCATAAAGTAACAGGAATGAGCAAAAGTAATGCGGCAGCAAGGACCATTCCTTGACATCCAGTACATATATGTGGCGATAAAGCTGTTTGATCAATGAGCACAGCAAAGTGTCTGAGAAGGACCTAAAGAGGTGGCTGCATAATTCGGCAGATCAGATTTTGTAGGCTCCCTGCCGAGATTTGCATCCGCCTCTTTTCTCAGCATAGATGACCGTTAGCACCCGTGAGGTGCGTGCAGTTCTCGGCAGGAGCGCTTCCTGTGACGGAGACATCACTGCACCGATATTTAATGATGGGGCTGATGTCTGCGAGTTTGCTGCAGTGGATTAAAGAGTTTTCTTTCTATTGTAATAGTTTTTGACTGGACACCTCTGCCTTGGTGAGGAGGGAACTTGACATGAAGGGTAGTGGCAGAAGGCTGTTTCTGTGACACCCCCTCTCCCTCCCCCTCTTCCTCCCTCCTTCTCTGTCACTCGCCCCCCTCTCCTTACCCTCCTCCCCCGCTCTCCCTCTCCCTCCCTATCTCTCTGTCACTCACCTCACCCCCTCTCTAATAATTAATGTCATATAATATTATGTATTAATATAAATGTACAAGCTACAGGTGCAGAACTGATTGTGAAGCCATAAGGTAACACTTAGAGGTTCTCCAGAGCAGCAGGCATGTGGAAAATCCAAAAGATAAATTGTAAAAGAAAAAGGCTGCCAATGCTGAGAGGGCTTCTCAGGACATCAGTCATATTTAGAATGAATCCTTACATCTTTTCATTTCAAGCAAAAAAAAAACTATTTAACATAAACTTACACATTTTTAAAATGCCACTCAGTCCAGTGCGTTCCCTCCAGTACCCTCCATTTTAACATGTTTGCCATTAACTGTGGGTCAGTTGCAGGGTGCAATACCGCCGCCTGCTGGACTGGAGTGTTGCCCTCCTTTGAGCTCTGCGGTTTGAGGTGCACTGCCGCCACCTGCTGGCGAGTGGCGGTTCTGGTCTGATTTTATTGAGGGGCCCGAGCTGGGCCAGTTTTTTCAGAGCAAAGGCGATGTTCGAGCTTTCACAAAGTCTTGTTTCGTATATAATGTTATGTTTTATTATATTTCAGTGATTAATTATGTTTTTTTTTACATTACAACAGGTGTATTTAATTAGAATTCAATTTTTTCAAAACAGTATGAGGGCCATTCCGCTAATCGGTGCCATTTGGCTGTTGTCACCATTCCAAAATAAACTTCACTTTTGACATTTTTTCAAGACTGAATCTAATAACACACATGTTAAACTATTTAAAATATCTAATGGTCACTCTCAGGCAAATATATTTAAACTTTTACAAGGTTTCTAAGCTGAAGATGGCAGCATTATTCTCAGTCCTGTTACCAAAACTTATGTGTCATTCTGAAACCATGTTTATGAGCAGGTCAAATAATTCCTTTGATTATTTTTTTATGAAAAAACTAAACACTTTAGTAACAGGAATGAGCATAAAGTAACAGGAATGAGCAAAAAGTAGTGCGGCAGCAAGGACCATTCCTTGACATCCAGTACATATATGTGGCGATAAAGCTGTTTGATCAATGAGCACAGCAAAGTGTCTGAGAAGGACCTAAAGAGGTGGCTGCATAATTCGGCAGATCAGATTTTGTAGGCTCCCTGCCGAGATTTGCATCCGCCTCTTTTCTCAGCATAGATGACCGTTAGCACCCGTGAGGTGCGTGCAGTTCTCGGCAGGAGCGCTTCCTGTGACGGAGACATCACGCACTCGATATTTAATGATGGGGCTGATGTCTGCGAAGTTTGCTGCAGTGGATTAAAGAGTTTTCTTTCTATTGTAATAGTTTTTGACTGGACACCTCTGCCTTGGTGAGGAGGGAACTTGACATGAAGGGTAGTGGCAGAAGGCTGTTTCTGTGACACCCCTCTCCCTCCCCTCTTCCTCCCTCCTTCTCTGTCACTCGCCCCCTCTCCTTACCCTCCTCCCCCGCTCTCCCTCTCCCTCCCTATCTCTCTGTCACTCACCTCACCCCCTCTCTAATAATTAATGTCATATAATATTATGTATTAATATAAATGTACAAGCTACAGGTGCAGAACTGATTGTGAAGCCATAAGGTAACACTTAGAGGTTCTCCAGAGCAGCAGGCATGTGGAAAATCCAAAAAGATAAATTGTAAAAAAGAAAAAGGCTGCCAATGCTGAGAGGGCTTCTCAGGACATCAGTCATATTTAGAATGAATCCTTACATCTTTTCATTTCAAGCAAAAAAAACTATTTAACATAAACTTACACATTTTTAAAAATGCCACTCAGTCCAGTGCGTTCCCTCCAGTACCCTCCATTTTAACATGTTTGCCATTAACTGTGGGTCAGTTGCAGGGTGCAATACCGCCACCTGCTGGACTGGAGTGTTGCCCTCCTTGAGCTCTGCGGTTTGAGGTGCACTGCCGCCACCTGCTGGCGAGTGGCGGTTCTGGTCTGATTTTATTGAGGGGCCCGAGCTGGGCCAGTTTTTTCAGAGCAAAGGCGATGTTCGAAGCTTTCACAAAGTCTTGTTTCGTATATAATGTTATGTTTTATTATATTTCAGTGATTAATTATGTTTTTTTTTTACATTACAACAGGTGTATTTAATTAGAATTCAATTTTTTCAAAACAGTATGAGGGCCATTCCACCAATCGGTGCCATTTGGCTGTTGTCACCATTCCAAAATAAACTTCACTTTTGACATTTTTTCAAGACTGAATCTAATAACACACATGTTAAACTATTTAAAATATCTAATGGTCACTCTCAGGCAAATATATTTAAACTTTTACAAGGTTTCTAAGCTGAAGATGGCAGCATTATTCTCAGTCCTGTTACCAAAACTTATGTGTCATTCTGAAACCATGTTTATGAGCAGGTCAAATAATTCCTTTGATTATTTTTTTATGAAAAAACTAAACACTTTAGTAACAGGAATGAACAAAAAGTAATAGGAACTAGAATGTGCATTTCCTTAAGAAAATCCGTGGGAGAGCTTTTTTTTGCGATTGCTACCACGGTCGGTATGTGTGTGGTCACCATATTGCAGGATTCGAACCCACGATTGGAGTGAAGGTTCAGCTCCACAGACTGATCACTAACTAACTGCACCACCAGCCAGCCTGGTTATCATGAAACTATTTGATGTGTTGTTGATACAAAAGTGTGTTTGCTTAATACTAAAAGCTTTACAGCTAACATTTTGCACTTTTTAGTTAGGGCTTGAGTAGCTGAGCACAAAAATGTACTTCTTGTGTCCAAACTCCAAACAGGGAGGAAGATACAGCAAGTTAAAGAATTAGTGACAGGGGGAGAACTCAGCCTGCAGCTACAACAGGGAGTCAATGAGACAGGACTGAGACTTTCCAATCAATTAAGGTTCAGAGATAAAAAACTATATACCCCCTGTTTTTTGGCATCTAACTAGTGCTGTACCGTTCGTCCTAGAAACTTGGTTCCAACTTCAAATTGAGCATCTTCTTCGTAGGAGGGGTGCTATTACCTTTGTGCCTGATATCTGTTATGCTTGATTTTATATTAATATTTTTATTCCCAAATTTAAGAGCTTAGTGCTCCGGCATATGTGCAGCTAGAGACTCAGTTAAAGTTGTAAATTGTAAAAAACATGTTGATCTTTCAAAGTTGTGTTTGGTGTTTGCTAAAAAAATGTTTAGTTTAGGAGCTATGCCCTTCCAAAGTGAAGGGTTTGACAGCTTTTAGCAGACTTTAGAGTGTGTCATGTGACCATGTTAGAGGGGAGAGAGGAAGATTTTTCAGACCAGAATTTTTTTTAAAACTGCTGCTACTCGTGCATATTTATCTCTACAAGCACAAAAAGGCACCAAAATGATGCCACATGCCTTTTCTCCCTCAAAATGTCAAAATCCTGCTCAGTGGACGTTTAGTTTTTTATCTCTGAAGCTTAATTGATTAGAAAGTCTCAGTCCTGTCTCATTGACTCCCTGTTGTAGCTGCAGGCTGAGTTCTCCCCCTGTCACTAATTCTTTAACTTGCTGTATCTTCCTCCCTGTTTGGAGTTTGGACACAAGAAGTACATTTTTGTGCTCAGCTACTCAAGCCCTAACTAAAAAGTGCAAAATGTTAGCTGTAAAGCTTTTAGTATTAAGCAAACACACTTTTGTATCAACAACAAATCAAATAGTTTCATGGCAATCAGGCTAGCTGGTGGTGCAGTTAGTTAGTGATCAGTCTGTGGAGCTGAACCTTCACTCCAAATGTGGGTTTGAATCCGGTTTCAGCTTTCAACACCTGTAGCCTATAGTGTTTGAACTTAATGATCTCCCTCTCTCTCTTTTTCTGAAACTATCCTATCTACTATGAGTAACACATGGATCTCAGAACTGGTGTGAGGACTCACGGGATACCTGTTATGGGTGTATGTGTGAGATCTTAACATATATACACTGTGACTGATGCCCATTGCAAGGTACATCTGTTCCAGTGAGTTGGTAGACATTAATTTGCCTGATACCCTTTCAGGTCCAGCACACATAATGGTAGGGACAGCTCATCTTTGAGACATCTTATTTTTAGGGCGTATGATTATGATAGCGATAACATTTTTTAGCAATACCTTACTGTATTCACATATTTTTTCGTGATGACTCACTAGGAACAGGTTACCTGTTTTGGGCGTATGTGTGAGATGTTAAAATATATAAACTGTGCGATTAAGCCAGTTCAGTGTCTAGTATATACAAACTGTATATACCAAAGAGTGCATCGCTCGGAACATTATGTGTCATACAGATCACTTGGCTGAATAAGGCTAACCACAGTCAGTGTGTGTTTGATAAGATCTGACCATATGCAATATGGAACGATCCGAGTGATTGTGTGACATGTGTGACTGATAAGCCCACTGCAAAGTACATCTGTTCCAGTGATTTGTGGACATTTCTTTGCCTGACACCCTTTCAGGTCCAGCAAATGTAATGGTAGGGACAGTTTACATTTTGGGCAGCACACCACAAGGCTTGTGTCCCAGCTTAGTAATACATGTCACAAATACGATGAAGGTTACCTGTTAAGGCCACTGAGAGCATTTCACATGATCACGTCGTGAGCAATGTACGATGCTGTGTGAAATTCCTCGTATGTGTACTTATGCCTGGCACACAAAGCTGATTCTGTTCTTCTGATTCTATTTCGATTTTACCTGTATTGTCCTTTCCTACCTTACTTTTTGTTTGTGGATTGTTTAATGTGTGTCATTGCCTTTGCTCTTGTGAAAGCACGTTATCACATTCTGCACTGAAACAAAGGAGCTGTGCAGATTGAGCATGGCTACGATCTCGCTATTGGCTATACTGTCGTATATGTAACTTGTTGTATTACAAGTATGTGCTCTGTGACAGGAGTGCAAGGAAAGTCAGAATGTTTTTGCCCACAGCGTGTATTGTGTTCGTTTCATGTGTAGTCATTGCATCTGCCAGTAAACATTCACACGCCTTGTCGACGTTTGTGTAATGCTTTATTTTGTGAAACGCGTTCAGAAAACATTCACATGCCGGTGTACACATTATTGTCTTACACACAGTCGGTTATATAATGGAGAATTACGGAACTGGGATATTAGTGTATAATTCATGCTGATGTGAGCCACAACGGTGTTGACACGAAGGTAGTCTCAGGTTCCACGGTGTTGCCTACGCTCGCCTCCATGGGGGTCACGGAGGTTTGTCACACGGTCTCAATGAATGTACCGGGTTCTGTTTGACATGGAAAATGACATGATACCAAAGCCGGTGCAGCACAGTTGTGAACTTATCTACACAAACTGTTATAGTTACCTCTTTCCACAACTTTGATCAATGAAGCGTTCGTCACATTGGTGGCATGGTCGCCACGCCGGTTGTTAACTTGGCAAGTGGGATTGTCGCAGGTCGTGGGAACGTACACAGGCTTGTACGCAGACGAATGTAGATGATAACACGGTTTGTAAATAGATGAGGTGCGTTTGCTACAGATCTTGTAAAAGATCAGCACCAACCCAAAACCCATAATCACAGCCACTATCGGCACAAGCTCAGGCCAGTGGTCTTTCTCGGGGAAGCCACCTGTTACTGTTCCCAGTCTGATCCACCATTGTGATGTGCAGGTCCGCTAGGTGGACGTTCAGGCCTGTCTATGTGTAAACGATCAGAAACCAGGTTGGAACCTTCACTGAACATACTACCCACACCATTAGTATATTAGGATATGTCTGTCTTCTGACGGACGTTTCAGATTGGAGTTTACTAGCCGTTTGACACCAGAAAACTGCGGTTGGCTGTTTCAGATCCACTTGTAGGTACTGTGAGGCAGCAAGAAACCGTGGCTGGATGAGAGATCCTTATCTCATTCAGACACTTGTTCACATTCCCTCACCGCACGCGCAAGTGTTACACCTTAGGCTCCATCTCTGTGAAACCTGTAACATTGACAAGCTTTAAGAGTCTGGGTGTCAACCGAGAATCGCAATGTTCATTCTTATACCACACAATGTTATGCAGTGTTCTACTGATGTTAATGGCTGTGTGCATTTCCCTGTGCTGCGTCCATGTTCTTTTGTGTCCTCTGGTTCCGCTCCAGCTGGAGCTTATCAAGGTCCACCTGGCCTTGGAAGGGAGTCTTTAAATGCTCCTGAGCGTGCTTCTGACAGGAGGCTTTGTGGAGCTGCATGTTTGGGTGCTGTGTGAGTGGAGCTGCGTTGAGTGGAGCTGTGTGCTTGGGGCTGGCGGAGCTGTGGGCGATAAATGTGTTTTCATGGTTAGAAGCTATATCAGCACCTTTTTTCAAGTATTCTAGTTCTGCGTTTGTGTCTTTTCTGTTCCTCTGTAAGATGTTTGTTAATAAATATCTCTATGTCGGCACGTCATTCTGTTTCCCAATTTCTTTACATCGGGTTTTCATTTTTATCTGTTAGTCCTCTCTCCACCTCTGGGCTTGAGCCACGTGCGGACATAACACTCCATAAGTCTCAGTTCATTTGGTATGACACCGTTTCAATGAAACACAGTGAAAATCGTGTCCGTACATTTCATTAGTGACGAGGGGAGACTTCTGCTTTCCCGCGATGTCTTTATCCATGATATGAATATTCATTCATTCATTCATTCATTCATTCATTCATTCATGACAGGCATCCACATAAAACATCACACAAACCCCTCGTATACCACGCTCGTTGCTATATCGCCCGATGCACTCGGTTGTCCTGGATTTCCAGGACCGCAGCGCTCCTATGAGCGCATCCTCAGGATCTCTCAGTTTGCTCACCTGCGTGGAAATGTTCTGTTCACCCTCCCTCAAAATAGCATACTATACATGTACTTGAAAATACATTACAGAGACGGTGCTTTTGTATATATTTCTTTATTTTTTCGACAAGCTTACAACGTACAATAGCCCACAGTAGCCCTTGTACCATGCTTCTCCCCATACAGTCGGGAGCCTTGTTTTCACGGCGTATCTTCGCGGATTTCCATGGCCATGTTGCCGGTAGGAGGGGGACACTGTCTAGCCAGCCACCTATGGTAAAGTTCCGGGTCTCTTTTGGCCTTGTCCTGCCACTCAGCAATTCGCTTGCTCAATATCTCCGACTGGGATAAGTCATGTTCATCGTATCGCAATTCGAAGGTCACAGGGATAAGATGCGGCCCAGCCGTGATCCATTCACAATATCGCTTGTGATAGATCTGCGGAATGGATAACCCCCGTTCATCGTCTCGCATTTCAAAGCTTGCACGGGGTTTCACCCGTTGGACAGAATCGGACCCCTCGGCCTGCTCACTTTTCACGTCGCTCTCAAACCACGGAGCGCTGCTCAGCCACTCGCAATAGAAGTTTGGATCGCTTCGGGCTTTCTCCGCCACTCAGGAAATCGCTTCTCAAAGATGTCTCGCGTAGACAAGCCCTGGTCGGCTTGCCACTGTTCAAATATTATGCGGAACAGTTCCTCGGTCTCTCCGTTGTTCCGCTTCACGCTAACACCGTAGTACGTGGGAGCTGTCTCCAGCCACGTGCGATACAGCGTCGGTGTGTCAGGGGCTCGCTCCAGCCACTCACGATAACGCTTCTCAAAAAGCTCCAGAGATATAAGTGAGAGGGGCTCATTTCTCAGCGGCACAGACAGACTTGACAGACTTGTTTCCTCCGCCGGCTGATCAGCCGAATCGGATCCCTGGTTCTTGTGCATTCTCAGATTGTTCAGATTGCGACTGGCGGTGAGGTGATTCGCTGAAGAGGCGTTACCGGGTAACTAGCTTGATCGATTGCCCTAGTTCCCCTTATATGTGTTTACCAGTTGGACATTTGAGGCCACAGAATTTGTTCTACGCTTCGGTCGTGCACATTTCTGCAACGTGCCAACCACGGAAGCTATTTCCAACCTTGTCGGTCGGTTGTCCCCGTCTGCTATCAGAAACACCACCAGAATAGACTCCCTGGACGCGGCCATGGCCCTATCTTCTCTCGGACACACCGGTCACCTCTCGAGCTCGGAAACAGCATCCGAATCCCGCTCGATGACGCGCAACGTATTCCAGTACCGGGTAGAAGGTCTCACGGGGCGCTTCTTCATACTATGTAGCGCTGAGGATCGCGGTGACATCAAGGACGCTCTTGCCCGTTGTCCGTTATATGACACGTTGGACAAGGTACTTGTGCGTAACATTCGTATTCTGAGATATCCAGACCGCGCCTGGCTACCTAACAACTTCCCTTGGTCGCTTCTGTCTAAAATGAAACCCGAGCATCAAGATGTACCTAGCATCATTGTGCAATCCGCATCTACGCGTCAACCAGAGTATCCTAGGCACGTGCATAGAAGCGGACTCTTCAGTATACGGATAGACGTAGAGCAGGGGTCTGGAGGCGTTCGCGTACTCAACGTTCGAAGAACGGCCTTGACGCCTTCAACATTGCTTGTCGCGGTGGACCCGCCCGAGACCATAAGGGAATCTTTAAGACAGCGACGGTCGCTTTAGTTCAGAAGCGGTCGAGGGTCGCTACACTCACCTTATATCCGGACACTGCGTTGGTACCAGCGGATCAAGTCGGTCAGGTCTTGGAATGTGATCGGCGTATGACATATTCATCGGATTACCTTACAGAACCCGAGGCGATTGTCGCGAATGTTTGTTCCCAACTGAGCCGGAGGACATAGGCCAGAGAGGAACGTAGACCGGGTTAGTGTGCCGTTATTGTCTGAAACCCGCCGTGTGTCGTTTTACGTGTCTGAATCCCCCGTTTATCATTCCAACGTCGGGCTGCCGTACCGTCGACTCATCCTCGTCGTCGAGACACGGGTGAGCCGAGCCATGTCTTCCACCGCACGTTCGTCTCTGTGTAGAAAAAGACCCAGAGAAGAGTCATGCGATCAATGCGGCGAGACCGCCCGCGTAGAGACGATATCGGCCTTGAAGCGCGAGGTCCTGGAACTGAGGAAGTCGCTGGAGGACGAGCGCGGCCGGAGACGCGAAGCTCTCCGCGACAGGCCGCCGTCGTGTTCGGCGTGCGCGCCGCACCGGGGAGGAGAAGAGCGTGCGGCGGCGGGAGCGAGCGATACGCCTGCGCCGGACCAAAACTCGAGCGACGTCCACAGGCGCGCGGTATACGAACTCCAAATGTGCACAAGGGAGCTGGAAGATACGAGACGGGCTCTGGAGAAGCGGCGTCGCGAGCGAGAGGCCTTGAGGATCGAGCTGTCGGAGAGCCGGACCTCAAAGCTCGCAGAGGCCGAGGACGCGAGCAGCGTAACGCACGGGAGCCGCGACGAGTCTGCGCACCCTCGCTTAGACTGGGTAGGG
The DNA here is from genome assembly GCA_024633595.2 of Lepomis macrochirus. NCBI lineage: Eukaryota > Metazoa > Chordata > Actinopteri > Centrarchiformes > Centrarchidae > Lepomis > Lepomis macrochirus. The sequence continues at coordinate 4,258,800 of JALXJV020000013.1, forward strand.
AGACGTTACCTCGCCGTCTCGCTCCCGGAGGATCGGATGTTCAAACCCGGTCAGTCCGTCACTCCGCTCGGGGTGTTACAGAAGCTCTTTGAGACGAGGGTGGGTGACAAACTGGCCGCGGGGTTCGGCGTGCTCGTAGAGAACATAAACATCATGCTATCGCAGCTGGAGCCCGAGTGGTACGCGAAACACTTTGGGTTCGGTACGGCTCGCGAGCACGGCAACGGATACAGATCAGCGGAGAGGCGGACCACGGAGGACTTTGCGTGGCAGTTGTTCGATGCGAGCGCCGCAGCGCCGCTGATCGAAGTTTTGGCCGGGCTCCTGAATGTGCTCAACGGCGCGGGGAAAGGAGGGGTGACCACCGCGGCTCTGTACACGAGCAAGACCGTGTACAGCTCATACGTGACGTTGTTCAGAGACACGGTTTCGAGGGCCTACGAGGGCTTCTTACGGGTGCGCGAGAGAGCTCAGAGGGTGCGCAAGGCGCAAGGCCTCGCCTACGTGCCTCTCACCGCGGGCTTGGGCGCGGTTCAGACGGAGGAGTCTCAAGGAGCGGGTTCCCACTCTGTCCGGAGCACCGTCTTGCGCTCCATCCTGGAAGGGATCGAAGCTCCCCCTCACGTCAGCGGCGCGAGCGCGAGTGGCGAGGTGGACGGAGACGATCCGCTTCGCGTGGAGCGGTCCCTCTCTGAGTTCATGAAACGTAGAGGTCTGGAGACGCGGGCTAACGAGGCGGGTCCGCCGTTACGTCGGAGCGGCGGGAAGACGTGCCTTTTACGGCGGCGAAGGCGGGTTTCCCACCGGGGCCCCTTGAAAAGCGGGTGCTGTTCGATTCGCCGTGGTCATACGATCGGCCTCTATAGCGGCGCTTAAGGGCTGAGAGTTGTGCCGCGGAGCGACATGAGCGGGTCCGCGGAGCGACGGGACGACGAGATGGCGGCCAGGGAGCCCGAGAGCAAGAAAACGCGGCGTCTCGACGAGGGGGACATGAGAACGAAAGCCACGCTGGCCATGTCTAGATACTGCCAGCACCGGTGGGTGAGGGACATGGTAAAGCTGCACATGTGCCGAGGCGAGCGTATGAAACTGGCTCTGCTCAGCGGAGATGCCGGCTGCGGCAAGTCGTACGCCATATCGCTGCTGGAGAATAAGCTGAGGAGCATGAACATCAGCGTCGTCGTGAGCGCCCTGACAAACAAGGCCGCGGGCACGCTGATGGAATCGCGGTCGCTGGACCGGGTCTACACGTTCCACAAGATGATGGGTTTCAAAAGGGAACTGCTGGACGAGACGCTTTCGCCGGACGACTTTACGCGGCAGTACTGCAAAACGTACTGGAACGCGATATCCCGTTTCGCTAAACTGCGCCAGTGCGACCTGCCCCCCGGGCGAAACGATGCGAGCGTGCGGCACTCGTGTAGACGAGCGAGACCGGAGTCCTGCGCGGTGTGCAGTGAAATGTTCCGACGGCTGAGGGTGTCCGGGAACCCGGCGGAACCGGCCCCCATGGAGGATGCGCCGCCGTTCCTGGGAGCGAACGTGCTGATCGTCGACGAGTACGGTCTGATGACCGTGGCGCTGTTAGAGCGGATGATGTCCTGCATGTCTCTCTTCTACGGACCCGGAAAGGGGCCTCTGATAGTCTTCTCGGGCAGCGTGTCGCAATTGCAGCCCGCGGGATCTAGTCCGCGCGTGTGGGAAACCGAGCGCTTCGAAGGGCTCCTCTCTTCTTCGACTCCGCTCTTTGTCAACAGGCGGCAGTTGGCGGACGCGAGTTACGCGGAGGCCCTGACGTACCTTCAGTTCAACACGGTCACGCGAGAGTCTAGGCGCATTTTCAGGAGCCAGGTGTCCGTTCGCGAGCTCGACGTGATGGACCCCGCGTACGAACCCGAGAAGCTGCGGATCTTCCACCGGGACGAACAGCAGGCCGCGTATACTGCGGCGTACGTGAACGTGATGACGAGGGAAAAGGCCCGCGTCGGGGACAAGTTTCTGAGCGTGTCTCGCGACCGAGCGTCTCGCGAGGGTCCTCGCGCTTGGTACGACGTGCTGAAGCAGGCCGCTCAGACTCTGCCCAAGCTGTTTTCCATGCCCAAATACCGCAGAGGGGTCCGCTCCACAGAGAGAGATTATCTGAAGGGGGACAAGCTCTGGGTAGGTTGCAAGGTGCGAATGTTCTGGCACATGGACTCCAACGGCATACGGGTTACGAATAACAATCGGGCTTCGACGCCGACCTCGTGCGCCGCGCCGGGCGCTCGAAGGGGAGAGGGACAGTGGCGAGGTCCTTCCGTCGCAGACTCGGAGGGTGTTGTGACAGGCATCGCTTACAAGCGAGAGGGCCGTTTCAACGAGTTCTACGTGAAGGGGGCTCAGACCGGCACCCTGTACAAGGTCGCTCCTTCCAGGTGGACCTACCAGAACTGGACAGTGACCACGCACCCGCTGGCCTGTATGGTGGCCATGAACACGTACGATTGTCAAGGGTGCACCGTGCACGGTCAAGTGCTGTACCACCCGCCCAGGCATTTCGCCATGTCACCGATAAAGCCCTCGGTGTACGTCGCGCTCACTAGAGTGGTGCGCAGAGAGAATCTACAAATGACCAACTGTAACTTTGCGGAGCAGATCGGCGCCGTTGACTTTTACGACGAGAGAGACTGGTGGCTTATCGCAAGAGGGTGGAGATGAACTATTCATCTTGAGAACAGACACGCGCGCACCTCTCTACACGCAAACTAGCGGGCGTCGTCATCATCACTCGCTCCTCACTCACCCTCGAGACCAAAACCAGACGGCGGGACCATGAGCTCTGGCGCAACGTGGCACGAGCTGACACTGGAAGAGTTGCTGTGTCTCACCTCTTCCAGGTCTCTAAAGGAACTTCGTCCAAGAGTGCGAGACTATGCCTAACCGAGTGCAGCTGTTTGTCAAAACAAGCGGCGAGGTTCCACGAGCTAGCGGACGAGGGTTTCCACGCCGCCCGGGCGGCGCAAAGACGATCTCAATTCCTACATCGTGCTGAGGTGGTGCCCTTGGTTTTCGGCGTGCGTTGGCGTGCTCGGACTTCGAATCTTAACATGCTTACGGTCCGGTTGCTCAGGCTCGACAGCGACAACGCGCCTATTCTCCTAGAACTGCTGGCGGCGGCCTCGCTTGTTCTCAAGCTGCCTAACGTTCCGTACGCGCCCACCTGTCAGGATCCGTACCACGCGGAGAGGTTCCTATTCCTGGACTGACTTACGTCCCCCCGTGCTAGCGCCTCCTCGAAAGCATCGGCTATGTCGTCCACCAGAGTACACCGACCGATTCGGACGTACACGTACAGTCTGAGCGAGCGCAAGCTCGGCACCGCGGACGTGCCTTACGGGAGCTACAAATACGACTTCGACTACTGAGCACCTTTCAGCGGCCTGTTCCATTTTGTAGAAAACCGGACCACGTACTACCCTACGCTGCGGGCTGGCGCCAGAGTACATAAGGAGCCGCCTGAAGGAAGTGGCGGTGTCGCGCCGTGAGCAGCTCCGTCGTCAACAGGCCGTTCCTGAACAGCCCGCACCTATGCGAGGTGGAGCTGATCAACACGGGACCACGAGTCCCTGAGGCAGGGGATAAGCCGCGGTGCAGCTCCCGACAGGCAGGGCGTCGCGGCGCAACAGGGCGTGACCGGCGACTTAGGTTACAACGTGAGCGTGAACAAGGGCATCTGGGGCGGACTTCTGGCTACCAGACGAGTGAATTGCGAGTTTGGCGGAGACCCCGTGGAGGAGGCGATACACGCCGTTAAGCACGAGCCCGACTTTGACGTGTTTCAACTGATTTCACCGTACACGCCTCAGAGCGTACTGTCGATGATGACGCTGGTGGCCAACGGGGCAGATTACGGCGACATCTCTCAGTCGATAAGAAACAACGCGGCGGCGGCCGTAAACCAAGACTTCGACGCGGCGCACGTCCTCTCGGTCGTAGAGGACGAAAGTGTCAAGGGATTCCTGAGGACCGTGATCAGGCACGCGATGAACATTGTGGAAAGCGTGCAAGGCTTCGCGGGAGGCCAGGTGGTGCGGGCCTGCAGCGGTTACAATTACAGCTCCGTCAAGACCGGGGACAGATTCGTGGCCCAGCTCAACGTGAACAGATGGCTTTCGTGACGTGGCCGTTTCGCGCTTCGTGTTTGTGTGACATTGTGTTTGTTTGTGCGAGGTGTAGCGTTTGTGTATATCATAATAAAGAATGACTAAAGGAATCTGCTGTCTTTCATACGTCTTTATTTGTTCTCACAACATACAGAGTGCACAAGAATGAGTGAAAACCACATTGAACAAATATCAAATACATTGTTTATTTCGAGTAGCGCTCGGGGTTCGAATGGGGGATCTTCCTTTTGAATTGCACGCTACCCGCGTGGTTGCGACAGGCGGGTTTGACGTTGGTAGCTTTAGCATACAGCATTTCCACCACGGCCTCGACAGGCGGTTTGGTGTTGGCGGCGTCGGCGGCGTCTGCACTCGCAGAGGCTCCGCGACTTATGCGCCGCCCGTCTCGGGTGGGTCGACATCGGCAGACGCGGTGGTGGCTGCGTCGTCATTTTCCTTCCCGAGTCCTAGCGTCATCCACCATCGACGAGACCGCGGGCCGCTCTCTGGTGACTTCTCGTGTCCCGCATCCTTGCGCTCTCTGTGAGCGGAGCTTTCTTTCAAAAGTGCGATCCACCACCTGTCCTCCTCGTGACGAGCCATCCCTCTCTCTGACTTCTCGCCTCGCTCGCTACTCCTCGACTACGGCGCTGGCGTGGAAACACAGTCTAGCGAACCACAGTCCAACGTTTACCAGCACCAGGGTGCATAATATCACGCCGATACACTGATCCACACACGACGCGGAATTCCTCAAGCTGCTCTTGTGGCTTTGCTCTCTTGGCACGTCAGTGTACACCATGTCTTTTTATCGCACCCAAAGTTTCCTCTCTCTTTCTCTCTGCGGTAAATACGTTCAACGTCGACTCGGTGAGCACGTTATCACGCGGCTCGTTCTCAGCGCTCCCCAGTACAGCACGTAAGCGGGTGTCCCGAAGAACAGAGGCGATGTGTCCGAGAGGGGAACGAGGGCGAGATGAGCCGTGTTGTACAGGATGGAGAATGCCACGAGACTGCACCAGAACACCGACGCCGGCCTGTGCCGTTCGCGAGGGTCGAACGGCGGCCGCTCAGCGCGTCCGAGCGCCCGGGAGTTCTCGGGGACCGCCCGTCTCTCCTCCCTGTACAGAGCGAGCACTTCGCCTTTGCTAGTGGTCGACAGGGCCGAGCACTGCAGCCGCCTGGTCCCGTCCAGCAGGATGTTCAGTCGCAAGCGTACGTAAGATACGAGAGATTTGACAGCCGCGACCAAGAAGATCACCTTGTAGCCCGCGAGCCAGATCGAGTTCCTTTGACGCGCCAGACACGTCCCCAGCGTCAGGTCGTACGAGAGGTACGCGATGCAGACGGAGAGAAGGTACAACCGAGTACCTCGGCGCGATGACATGAGTTCAATTGAACCGGAGTAGTTTCACGAAGCCGATCGCGTTAATCCAGACGAACGCGAAGGTGGTCCACCGTAGTATCGGCAACAGAGACGGACCTCGCCGGCCCGAGCAGGCGATCCGCGAGAACGCGTGCTCTGTCGCGCCGCACGTTTCGTAGTATAGCCAGGTGCAAATGTAGCTGACCGAGAAGAGGACAAACGTGACGAGTTTCTGGGACAGGGATACGCCCGACATCGCGTCCGCGATCGCGCCGGCGTCACCATGACCGCTCCTTCGTCTCTCCGAGCTCAGGAGGGTCAGAGTCAAACCTCCGATCAAGGTGACGCACACCGAGAGAGACCACAGGGTACCCAGTAAACCCCACGCGGACAGGTTCCACAATCTGATCCGTGGAAAAGGAGAGTGGTCAGAACTAGCACGCTCGAGAGGACCTCGAGCGCGTCCGAGACGGTACTCCTGATGCGCCGCACTGACGCGCAGGTCTGATTGAGCCAGCACACGACGGGAGGCAGGTACAGAGGGTGAACGTTCGTAGTCATCACGGTGCGGTTCAGAGAAGCGCACAGGATCAAATCCCGATCGGGTACATATGTTCTGGGCAACATGTCCCCCCGCTCGGTGACGGCTTTGTTTTTTTTGTTGTTTGTTTTTTTTGCGTTTTTAATAGTCGGACCGCGTTACGCACGGTTCAGACATCTGGCCGAGTCACCCGTGTTCCCGGCCAGCGCAGTGTTGCCAAACCGGGATGCGATGCGCTGTCCGATCGCGGTCATCCTGTCGAACACGACGTAGTCGAAATAGCGCCACTCGCAAACCCCGTTGCATCTGAAGGTGTTCCCCGCCTGCGTACCTATGTGCACGTAGTGGCAGTTTTCGCTGTTTCTCAGGCACTCGTGCAGTTCGGCTTCGTCGGCGACCCAGACGAGACCCAGCGTGGCGCCGGCTTCGTCTCCCAGCACGGTGAGGCGGTTTCCCTTCGCGGGCACGGATTTCGCTACGAGGTACAACTTCACAGCGTGCGCCGCGTCGGCGCCCGGCACCGTGGTGTTTTCCACCTCGCTCGTGTGGTACACCGTGCCTGATTTCGAGGCGACGGAGCCCACCAGCTGCACAACGTGCTTCACCAGGCACGGTTTGGAAACGACGGCGTGTAACACGAACCACAAATGGTCACTGACGATGGGCACGTTCTTGAGAGCCATCTCTGTCACGTTGGACACCACGGCTAAGCGGGGCGAACGCCGCCGGGTTTGAGCGAGCCCGAGTCTCATCTTGACCCAAGCCGTCTTCGCACCGGATCATGTCGTGAAACTGTTGAAGGGATTTGTTCCACTCGGAGACAAACGTGTGTATAGGGATCGCGGGTATGTACAGCTCCTCTGTACCCGCGTAGCTGTGTATGCACGTCTTGGCTATCAGAGAGCTCCCCTTCGCGACGTACGTGTTGTACAGGTCGACGATCGAAGCGTATTCCTCGGACTTGCCGGCGATAGGCATGAGTCTGACGCACACGTCCCCGACCCGAGGACTGCACTTGCTACTCAGGTCGATCAGTTGAGAAGGCACGTGCTTGAAATCAAGACTGCCCAGGGCCAAGTTGTTCCACTCGCCCTTACACCCGATCAATCCGCATAGCACCACGTCGTCATCCGCGCACTCGTCTTTCACCAAGCGTGTCCGACGCGATCCTCGCCGCCCTTGGTGCTGCTGCTGCTGCTGCTGCACGGCCGGTCTGACGGCCTGCTCGTTGAGCATGGCGCACAGTGAGTTTTGCGAGTACATGTGGGCGCTACGGTCTTATGGCGAGAGCGTGCGATACCCTCGAACCGTGCGTCTCGTTAGTGGCTCGCTAACTGTGATATGCAACTGCGTGACTACTGCGACGCCGCTTTCCTGTACACCGTAGTGAGCGTGACCCAAAGAGACGTAGACAGAGTATGTTGGAGTGTAAGATTTTTTATTCATTTCTTTGCGGGCTACACACGATACATGAAAAATACACCAGATAAACAGGGGGGACACACTATGCCATACATGATACGTGAAAAAATACACCAATTACACAGGGGACACGGTGCGCTGTCCGGACGACACACGGCTTTCCTTTACTTCTTCACTACGACCGCCGAGATGAAATCCTCCACGGGCCTTGAAATGTTCTGGCAGGGTACGGAGTATCCCGCTTGCTGTTTGGTCGCCGCGAGCGCGTCGGATCCCTGAGCGGGTGGCTCGTGTTGTCGGTTAGCGGACAGGCATTGTTCCACTTGTTCGGTGTCCATCGGCGCGGCTTCGTTCTCGTCACTCGGTCCGCCGCCGCGCGTTGCGATCAGCTTCGTGAGCTCGCGTAGCTCGGCCAGTACGTCCCGGGGATTCGGATCGTCTTCGGCTTGCTTGAGCGCACGCTTGTACGGTCGGTCCCTCGCCAACCTCTGCAACGTATCCGTGTCAGACCGGTCGTCGGAGAAGGACTCTTGCGACGCCAAGCTGCGCTGTTGTTCTAGCATGACGTCTCTCACGCTGGTCTTGATGGAATCCAGCATCTTCTCGTGCTCTTTCTGCGACGTAGCCCGTCTCTCGGATTCCTCCTTGTTGTACTCCATCGCTATCATCCTCCTTTGCTCCCCCGTCAGACTCTCGACCCGAAACGGTTTGTCACCGTGGTTCGATGCCAGGCTCTGGAGAGCGTGCCCGCCGAGGAACCCTTGCCCGGCATGCCGCTGTTCGGGATTCCACATATCTGGAGCTTGGGGATGCGTGAGCTTTTGAAGTAGGGGGGCCAGCTGTGTCTGCAACGAGTGTAGCTGCATTTGCAACTGTTGATATGTTTGTTGCTGAGGCGGGTGCTGTTGGCTCAGGGGCTGCTGTTGAATCAGAGGCTGCTGCTGCTGCTGCTGCTGCAATAGTGTAATCAGAGTATCCATTTGGGCCTGGGTGGCGGACATTGTGTGTTCGGGTGCAGGTGCCGCGGCGTCTCCTGTCGTTACGCCGAGGACGTTAGTATCTTCACCGGCGAGTTTCCCGGCACAGAGTTTAGTCTTGACTCCGGTACGTTTGGTGAAATCCTTAGCTCCTTGCACCGTGAAGAGCGTGTCCGGATCGTGAGGACGTTCCAGCCTCTGAGTTAATACGCTGTTCTGAACTCTGATGGCCTCTAATACATCCTTGAGCACGTCGACTTCGACGGCTTGGTCTAACACGGCCTTCCTGAGGGACTCGACGGTCTCCCTGATACTCTGACGGTCCTCGTGTGAGACGTCGCCGTCGGCGGCGACAGTTTCGATCCGAGCGTCGACGACACCCGCGCTCTCCTCGACGCCTGCCCACTCCTTGACGCCCGCGTCGAGGACCGAGTGCTTCAGAGTGGAAAACCCTAGCCTGGTCATGATCTGGGCCAGTTCCTTGTCTGTCGCCAGGGTGCAAAAGCAGCCGGGTCTCATGGGCACGGGGACCAAGCTACACTCCTCCGTGATGGGTCCCGTCTTGTTGTCCCCCACCGTGCCTAAGCTGAAACCCATGCTCATGTCACGCGTCAGGACCCCGTTGGCGTACTCGTTGTCGTCGCACGCCACACAGCAGTACAGGAAGGATTTGCCCACGGACCTGCTGTGCACGTGCCAGTAACACTTGACTCGACCAATGTCCCTGTCGCCCTTGTGTAGGAAGACTGACTTTCCGGGCTGGGGGTGACACGCTCCGGAGTACGACACCTCGTTCCCCACGATGAAATCCTTCCTGGTGTCAGGGTAAACCTCACACGGAGCTGTTCCGAACACGCTGCACAGCCCGACGAGGAACTTCCGGGCACCGCACGAAGCGAGACCGGTCAGCGCTTCGGCGTAGTCGTCCTCGCCGGTACCGTAGCACTCGTTGCAGAAGATGGGCACGAATAGACACTGGTCCGAACGCAGAGGCCCTTTCGGGTAATCGCGTCTGTCGGCGTATTCCACTAGAGTCATGCTGGTCATGTTTACCACGGCTCTCTTGTCATCTCCGCGCGACAGTTTCACAAACGCGCAGTCTTCGTTTGCATTGAACACGGGTCCTACCCTGGACCCCCGGCTCACCAAGGGCTTTACGCCGCTCGAGCACATGGCGGCTCTGCGGCTCGCCGGTGGACGCGAGACCGGGACTCTGATCTCTCTCGGCGCACACCGGACCTACTCGGACCGTTCCGCCTTCGTGTTGAAGATCAGATTGTCTCCCCAGACAAACTCGTCGTCAAAGTCGATCACCTTCTGCAGCGCCGGACCGGAAATGTGCATCACGTTCTCCACCGTGCAATAGGGAGGGGTGCCCGCAAACGGGAAACCGCAAAGATCGCCGCCCGTCCGGGTGCGCGTGAGCTCAGATATCAGTTCGGAGAGCTTACCGGCGTCCGACACCGTGAGCTCGAACACGCCGCGTAAGTACGCCACGGTCCTGGCTTCGTCAAAGTCGCTCTCTCGCTCGGGTGCACGCGAAGCCTTTTTGCACCATTTACAGTGTTCCCTGCGTACTATCGCAATCACGTGCTCGATACCGGTGCGGAATACGCAGCGGCCGCCTGATCGTATGCCGCAGCACGACGCGAGAAGCCCTCCGCTCACGGTGGACCTGTCGGCCTCGATAAACCCAGCCACAGCGTCGTTAGGAAAGTCACGGCTTCCACGGGACGATGAGCTGCGACGCTCCATCCCCTCGCTGTCTGTCTCCGCCCGGGCCCTCCGCGCGTCTTTCATCGTCTCGCGGAGGAGCTCGCGCCAGCCCACCCGAGAGAGCGCGCGGACAGAAGAGGGCGAGGGCAAGAAGCGATCCGGACGAGGCGACCGGCCGGCCTCCTAGTAAGACCCGAGTCGGAGTCGACCTGGGTCACGCTGGGGTTCCGCGGCGCTCGCCCGTTCGCGTTAGTAACGCAGAGTCTCCCGGCACCTCGTCCGATCGAGCCGCCTCGGAGCGGGGCTATTCCTCCGCCATGGCCGCGGACGCTATATTCCGCATGTACCCCGAACCCGGGGCGGAGCGGCGGGATCGCGAGGTGTGCAGCATCGGCGAGAACGATCGCTTCATACAAAAACAGTACCCGATGCTGTACATGAACCTTAACGCCCGCGAGCACCCCTCTATAGCCGACGTGCACGTCGAGGGTCAGCGCGCCGGCTGTCCCGTGTGCGAACAATTAGACAGAAACACTCTGGACTCGGTCAAAGTGCTCAAGCCCCACGAGGTGAAGGCCTACCTCGACTCCCACGACCGCGGTTTTACAGAGGAGCAAGTCAACGTTCACCTGGCCCACAGTGTGAGGGATGAAAATGTCATCGGGGTGATACAGAACATGGCCGTGGACCTGATCAGCAGATCGTACTCGCTGGCGAACGACGCTTCTCTTCGCGTCATGAACCGCGTCGTAACGCACATGGGCAGGCCGCTGTTTGTCCCGGACCTGGATGTCGCAAAGGTTCACGGCGACGCCGTCAAACAGTTCATCGGTCTCGCGTCTACGTGTCAGGCGCTGATGAAACACAAGCCCAACGAGAACGAAAGACTTCAATCGTCTAACCCTCTGTTGTAACGCCTTCGCAGGGTACTGTACTACTATACTACAGGACTGTACCCGTGACCACGGGGTCGCCTTTGACACGGCGGTGTAATGCGGACGTCGGCGTTCTCTTTGCGGATTCTCGGCGTGCCCACCCTACGACGTCCCGCCCGTCTGCCACTATGAAGCTCCTCGTCCTAATGACCCTCCTGCCCTCGTGGCTCCCGCGCACCGTCGGCTCGCCGGTCAACGCCGACGTGGAGAAGCCGTACGGCTACGCTCCCTACGTTTGGATTTCCCTCGGCAAGTGCAACGCCCTGAGCGGCTGGTGTCACGGCAGTAGTCGCAGCGGCTTCGCTCTGGCCGTAGACTACGACGGCGGCGCGGGCGACACGTGCACCCACTACTGCCCGGGGAGAATCCACGCTCACTGGAGACCCTCGGCCGGCGATCCGCCCGAGCAAAGGACCGAGGGCTCCTCCGTACTCGGCGCCTACGTGAGGAGGTTAGACGAGGCGTCCTGTTTCGCGATCCCGGGAGGGTTCAAGTGTTCGGACCGCGTTGTTGCAAACACTCCCTTGAACAAGGTCTCGATTATGCTCCACGCCAGCCCTCGCAACAGAGACTATTACTTTGGCGAGGACCCGATGGCAGACTGCGGGTCCGATCCTCAGTGCGCGGCTTTCCGTCTCTTGAGGAGGACGCTGTACGCGCCCGCCGCCGTCAGAAGATGGCCCGCGACAGACGACGTTCTGACCGTTCGAAACTCCCCTTACGCCTGTGTGCTGGCCTACGTCGGCCTCGGGGACGTGGAGTCCATCGGCGCCTGTTACGCGCAACTCGGGGACAACTGTTTTGTGTCCGAAGGCAACAGGTTCTGCATAGGCAATTCTGCAGCCGGTCGAGCGGGCATAACCAACGCGGACAGCGCCGCCTCGGCCCCCGTGGCCCTCTGCGAGGTCTCGAGCGCCGCGAGTCTGAGGAATCGGGACCCGGCCTACAAGCCGACCGCCGCGGAGATCAGGGACTTTCTCGTACCCTCGTCTTGCGACGCCGCCGTCCTGTCTGTGGACCGAGCCGTCTACGGCTCGGGCCGTCTCGGTGGAGCTTCGACGTAGAGCGCTTTCTACACGGTGGCCGGCAGGGCCACGTGATCATGAAGGTGCCCTTCGACGAAGTGTCTGATGCCGATCGAAGTCGAAAAGCCCCGACTACGCCCCAGCCGTCGACCACGATAGCCCGAACGCTGGCCAAGGTGAAAGTGTCCACGCTCGAAGCGGCATCATGCTGGACGCGGACACCTGGGGCCGGTGTTCCGCCGCTGCGCAAGGGTGTGAATTTCACCAGGGCCGCTGGCGTCTCGCTTCGGCTCTGATCCGACAGGGCATGTCGAGCTGTTCCTCAGGCTGCCCAGATGCCCCGTGCTCGTGGGTAAAATTGACTTTTCGCAGTTGGCCGCGTACGAGGCTTTCGTGACGCCCTGGGGCTCGGCGGACGTAAACAAACCCGGCCGCTGTCAGAACATGTGGGCGTCCGCAAACGGACGCGAGCCCTCGGGCGGCATCGTGACATACCTCATGACTCTGCTCCGGCAGGGAGTCAAGGCTAACAAGATCGTCTTCACGCTGTCGCTCACCGGGGCGCTGAAGATTAGCCCGCTCGAAGGTCGTAGAGGTTCGCGACGGGCAACGGAGGTGACCGGGGAGCTCTCCCTGGCCGACATGGAAACCAACACGGCGTTGAAGTGCGAAGAGGACCTCGGCACCAAGTGCTGCTCGGGGTCCGGCGTCAGCGTCTGGGCCAGGGACGTGATGGTGAACGTCACGGTGTCCTCGACCTCCTTTGAAACGCTCAAGCGCTTTCCCGAGCTGGTGGCGGTCGCGTTCGGCATCAACCAGTTTGTCATAGCGCCGGTCGATTCGATTTCAAACGCGGCGCCAGATCCGACACCCGGCGATACTGGGCATCACGTCGGCCGTGCACAGGCTGAGAGACTGGAAGAGGCAGCAGATAGCGGCGGGCATATCGACGGCGGGCTCGCGAGGGGCGAGGAGCAGGCGTTCAGCCTCGGACGGCGACGGCCCCGCGGCGCGCTGGTTTGACGACGTCCTCGTCGACGTGCCCGAAAGCCGGTACAAGGACCCCGCCTCCGGGTCCAAAAACTGTCTGGACCCCCAGTACAACATAGGCCTGAGCAATACGGTGGTGTGCCCCGGGCTCATAGCCGCTCACGGGGCCGTCGGCATATTCAAGGAGCCCCACAGGGAGCTGTACAGCACCAGCTACGACAAAATCTACATAGCCGATTTGTACAAACTCGAGTCCTGTACCCCGGGCGAACCGAGCAAAAAGGCGGCCGTCTCCACGCGGCCTCCTCAGGTCGCGGTCAACGTCAACACGTTCGTGCCCACGACGGACAGCAACCACTACATGGTGGGCGTCCTGGATTCGGAACGCGTCGTGGAGTACGCGCCTCCCGTGAACAAGCTGTGCGCCGCCTACAACACGGGGGAGACGACGCGCAGCTTGAACGTGGTCTTTGTGGACGACGGTTACGCGCTAGACAAACCTCGGGTCGAAGCCGAACACGGGGCGATAGTGAAACCGGCGGAGGCGCTTTATTTCGTGTCCAACTTCACTCCGGTATAGACTACGCCAACCTGAACGTGAGCTGCGCCAACTACGACGTGAGCGCTCTGCGGCCCTGTCTCATCGCCATATCGCGGCGGAGACAACGGTTGCAGGAGGGACTACTGGAGGCTCTGCGACTCGGCTCACGAGATCGCGGAACGACGCCGCAGGGCCGGAGAGCTGATGCGGGAAGGTCTCGAGGAGTTGGCCGCGCAGGAGAAGAAGGCCAAGGCGTACGAGCTGCCCGACGACGCGCTCTTCCCCTGGCCAGAGAAACCGTCGCAGCGTCAGCGGGGAGGTCGCGTCAGGCGCAAGAGGTTTCTCGGGGTGCTGACGGGGGGGGCAGCCTTGGGGCTCGCGTGGCACGTTTCCAATAGGGTGGACGCCGCGGAGGAGCAAATGGACTCCCTCAAAAACTCGTTCGTGTCCGTCTCGGACACGTTGGTCGAAGTCAGCAACAAGCTGGACGCGAACATAGCCCTGGTCAACGGCAGAATCGACGCATCAGGAGAGGAGGATTCGGAAGAACGACAAGATCGTCGAAGGCAACTTTGCCGCGATGAGGGACGCCATGATGAGAAACACGGAGATGGCTTTGCGCCGACACCAACGTCAAGTTCTCGGTCATGGCCAGCTATCAGATGTGGTACGCTCAGATGCAGAGCATCACCCATCAGATGACGCAGGCCGCCATGCACACCAGGTTCATGGCCAGGGAGTGGAAAACTGTCTCAGGCAGATAGCGACAAGACGTTCGGGCAGCTGCCCCAGCGGCATGACGGTCATCGCGGCGACACCCGGTCTGTCCGAAGTTCCCTACCGTCGGGCGCTGCCCTGTACAGAGAGAAAGCTCTTCATAGTGCATTCTCTCCCGGTACCGCCGAAAGCAGACCGCTGGTCAGAGGCATCGTGCTCCATGCCCAGGATGAGCACGGACGGCGCCCCTTGCTGGCCCGATTACACCGTCTGAGTTGATAGACGGCCGGTATTACGAACCGTCCGAGTGTTACGGCAAGTACTGTCACAAGCCCGAGCCTCACGTTAGGTACCTCAGGTGCGTCAAGGATCCCGGCGAGTGCAAGACCCTCTGCGCCCCTTGCCACAGAGGTATTTGCTACCGGGACCAGAAAGTGACCTGGATGGAGGGCTCTGTCGCAGTGGAGATCGATTCTCCGCCGCTCAAGCCGTTCTCGAGACCGCATATATCAGACGGACCCGTGTCCTTCTCGGATCTGCTGAAAGACAGCGTTCCGGGAGTTCCCGAAGTGGACCTATTGCAGGCCGTGAACACCAGCGTAAAGCTCGTGAGCGTGCGAGAGGACCTGGATAACATCACGAGAACCATACGACAGTTTGACAAGCGGTACGACGGCGTCAAGGCTAGCAGGGTCGCGTTCGGCGGGTGGCTGTCGGGCTTTGCCAGCGACGCGGCCCTTTGGACCTCTGTAGCTATGCTCGCGGCTTGGTGCGCCGCGCTCTCGGCGGGGATCGGGTACATGTTTTTCTGCGGAGGAGGAGGAGGTGGAGGAGGAGGAGGAGGAGGAGGCAGGGAGGTCGCGTTGACAAAGTTGAAGAGATCTAAACTGTTATAGAGGCCCAAGCCTTGTGTAAATGTAACCACCGCGCCTGACTTGAATAAATGTCTTCTGGTACATGTTTTTCTGCGGAGGGGTGGAGGTGGGAGCCGGTGTTCACAAAACTTAACACGCCTAAGCTGTTACGGAGGCACAAACCTGATGTATATGTAACTGCACCTGACTGAATAAATGTGTTGTACTGCTAAGCACGCCTGGTTGTGTTTTGTATTTGTATGAAAAGGGGACATTGCAAGAACCAAGGGGGGTACAGAAGCCACAGAGAATACAGAACACGGGTTTACACATTCACACTTTATTCGGGCTATTCGAAATCCAACACACTCAATGAAACGGTCTCGATGAGATGCTCGTGGTCCCAATACACTGGAGAGAACTGCCATTGGTAAGGCGGCTACCGAACCGGTGGCAACAATTCCCTGTTTCAATGCACCGGCGCCGGCGTTTCCTCCAAGTCACAAGGTTCTGTTCGCACACAGGACGCAGACGCAGTTCTTGACGTGGACCCTGTACTTGAGCGGACATTTATGGCACTGTGTGATACTTTACTTGAACCGACAGCAGCTGCTGGACATTTATGACGCTGTGTGATACTTTACTTGAACCGACAGCAGCGGCTGGTCATTTATGGCACTGTGTGATACTTTACTTGAGTGGCCATTTATGGCCCTGTGTGATATTTCACTTGAACAGAGAACAGCTCTTTGACATTCAGGCCCCTGTGGGATAGTATACCTGAACGTTCCGCTGTTTGAGTTTTACGAGCCTCTCTAAGTGGTTTGCTCTCAGAGCCGCTCGCTGGGAATAGGCTTGGGTGCCCCCGCCTTACGCGGATTCAATAATGTAGGTGACAGTACCAGGGAGA
Source organism: Lepomis macrochirus (assembly GCA_024633595.2). Taxonomy (NCBI): domain Eukaryota; kingdom Metazoa; phylum Chordata; class Actinopteri; order Centrarchiformes; family Centrarchidae; genus Lepomis; species Lepomis macrochirus. Next base: position 4,274,936 of record JALXJV020000013.1, read on the forward strand.
GCGAGGGTCTTCTAACTGACACACACACACACACACACACACACACACACACACACACACACACACACACACACAACAGGCTGCTAGCCGCCCCTCACAATATCTTATCATCAAAGTTCTAATAAAACTGATTGTGACAGCAAGGCACTGTACCTTCAGCCCCGCGCAATGTGAAAAGGGTCTTGGACAAAGGGTTGTGAATCTGTACATCTGTGACTTTGTGTGTTTCTGTATTGTCTGTCTCACGTAACAAATGTGTGTGCCAAGTACCGCCCTCTGTAGTGACTGTCTCAAAAGGAGGAAAGGAAAGACACAGAACACAGTGACACTGGTTGACATACTTTATATAATGTATCATAATGTATTACATGTTCATATATTGTATGGTATACAATGGACACGCAAACACTCCATCAAGCTGAGCAATGCCTATCATTTCTTAACAAAATACCTGTCCAGAGTGTGAAGTACAACAGGCTTGGTGCCCCCGCTTCACGTCGGATTCAATAACGTAGGTGACAGTACCAGGGAGAGCGAGGTTCTTCTAACTGAGACACACACACGCTGCTAGCCAGCCCCTCTAAATATCTTATCATGCAAGAGCTCTGGGGCCCAGGTACACGCCGCTTCTTTTTACTGTTTGGGAAGACATGATGAGAACAACTCTCACATACAAACAATATCGCTGGTTATCCTCACTCTGATCAGAGTCGGTTTCACATGCATTAAGGT
>JALXJV020000013.1:4276167-4298677 GCA_024633595.2 Lepomis macrochirus
GGCAGGCCGCTGTTTGTCCCGGACCTGGATGTCGCAAAGGTTCACGGCGACGCCGTCAAACAGTTCATCGGTCTCGCGTCTACGTGTCAGGCGCTGATGAAACACAAGCCCAACGAGAACGAAAGACTTCAATCGTCTAACCCTCTGTTGTAACGCCTTCGCAGGGTACTGTACTACTATACTACAGGACTGTACCCGTGACCACGGGGTCGCCTTTGACACGGCGGTGTAATGCGGACGTCGGCGTTCTCTTTGCGGATTCTCGGCGTGCCCACCCTACGACGTCCCGCCCGTCTGCCACTATGAAGCTCCTCGTCCTAATGACCCTCCTGCCCTCGTGGCTCCCGCGCACCGTCGGCTCGCCGGTCAACGCCGACGTGGAGAAGCCGTACGGCTACGCTCCCTACGTTTGGATTTCCCTCGGCAAGTGCAACGCCCTGAGCGGCTGGTGTCACGGCAGTAGTCGCAGCGGCTTCGCTCTGGCCGTAGACTACGACGGCGGCGCGGGCGACACGTGCACCCACTACTGCCCGGGGAGAATCCACGCTCACTGGAGACCCTCGGCCGGCGATCCGCCCGAGCAAAGGACCGAGGGCTCCTCCGTACTCGGCGCCTACGTGAGGAGGTTAGACGAGGCGTCCTGTTTCGCGATCCCGGGAGGGTTCAAGTGTTCGGACCGCGTTGTTGCAAACACTCCCTTGAACAAGGTCTCGATTATGCTCCACGCCAGCCCTCGCAACAGAGACTATTACTTTGGCGAGGACCCGATGGCAGACTGCGGGTCCGATCCTCAGTCGCTGACTTTCCGTCTCTTGAGGAGGACGCTGTACGCGCCCGCCGCCGTCAGAAGATGGCCCGCGACAGACGACGTTCTGACCGTTCGAAACTCCCCTTACGCCTGTGTGCTGGCCTACGTCGGCCTCGGGGACGTGGAGTCCATCGGCGCCTGTTACGCGCAACTCGGGGACAACTGTTTTGTGTCCGAAGGCAACAGGTTCTGCATAGGCAATTCTGCAGCCGGTCGAGCGGGCATAACCAACGCGGACAGCGCCGCCTCGGCCCCCGTGGCCCTCTGCGAGGTCTCGAGCGCCGCGAGTCTGAGGAATCGGGACCCGGCCTACAAGCCGACCGCCGCGGAGATCAGGGACTTTCTCGTACCCTCGTCTTGCGACGCCGCCGTCCTGTCTGTGGACCGAGCCGTCTACGGCTCGGGCCGTCTCTCGGTGGAGCTCGACGTAGACGCCTTCTACACGGTGGCCGAGGCGGGCCACGTGATCATGAAGGTGCCCTTCGACGAGTGTCTGATGCCGATCGAGTCGAAAAGCCCCGACTACGTCCCAGCCGTCGACACGATAGCCCGAACGCTGGCCAAGGTGAAAGTGTCCACGCGCTCGAGCGGCATCATGCTGGACGCGGACACCTGGGGCCGGTGCTCCGCCGCGCTGCGCAAGGGTGTGAATTTCACCAGGGCCGCGGCGGCTCTCGCTTCGGCTCTGATCCGACAGGGCATGTCGAAGCTGTTCCTCAGGCTGCCCAGATGCCCCGTGCTCGTGGGTAAAATTGACTTTTCGCAGTTGGCCGCGTACGAGGCTTTCGTGACGCCCTGGGGCTCGGCGGACGTAAACAAACCCGGCCGCTGTCAGAACATGTGGGCGTCCGCAAACGGACGCGAGCCCTCGGGCGGCATCGTGACATACCTCATGACTCTGCTCCGGCAGGGAGTCAAGGCTAACAAGATCGTCTTCACGCTGTCGCTCACCGGGGCGCTGAAGATTAGCCCGCTCGAAGGTCGTAGAGGTTCGCGACGGGCAACGGAGGTGACCGGGGAGCTCTCCCTGGCCGACATGGAAACCAACACGGCGTTGAAGTGCGAAGAGGACCTCGGCACCAAGTGCTGCTCGGGGTCCGGCGTCAGCGTCTGGGCCAGGGACGTGATGGTGAACGTCACGGTGTCCTCGACCTCCTTTGAAACGCTCAAGCGCTTTCCCGAGCTGGTGGCGGTCGCGTTCGGCATCAACCAGTTTGTCATAGCGCCGGTCGATTCGGATTTCAAACGCGGCGTCAGATCCGACACCCCGGCGATACTGGGCATCACGTCGGCCGTGCACAGGCTGAGAGACTGGAAGAGGCAGCAGATAGCGGCGGGCATATCGACGGCGGGCTCGCGAGGGGCGAGGAGCAGGCGTTCAGCCTCGGACGGCGACGGCCCCGCGGCGCGCTGGTTTGACGACGTCCTCGTCGACGTGCCCGAAAGCCGGTACAAGGACCCCGCCTCCGGGTCCAAAAACTGTCTGGACCCCCAGTACAACATAGGCCTGAGCAATACGGTGGTGTGCCCCGGGCTCATAGCCGCTCACGGGGCCGTCGGCATATTCAAGGAGCCCCACAGGGAGCTGTACAGCACCAGCTACGACAAAATCTACATAGCCGATTTGTACAAACTCGAGTCCTGTACCCCGGGCGAACCGAGCAAAAAGGCGGCCGTCTCCACGCGGCCTCCTCAGGTCGCGGTCAACGTCAACACGTTCGTGCCCACGACGGACAGCAACCACTACATGGTGGGCGTCCTGGATTCGGAACGCGTCGTGGAGTACGCGCCTCCCGTGAACAAGCTGTGCGCCGCCTACAACACGGGGGAGACGACGCGCAGCTTGAACGTGGTCTTTGTGGACGACGGTTACGCGCTAGACAAACCTCGGGTCGAAGCCGAACACGGGGCGATAGTGAAACCGGCGGAGGCGCTTTATTTCGTGTCCAACTTCACTCCGGGTATAGACTACGTCAACCTGAACGTGAGCTGCGTCAACTACGACGTGAGCGCTCTGCGGCCCTGTCTCATCGCCATATGCGGCGGAGACAACGGTTGCAGGAGGGACTACGGGAGGCTCTGCGACTCGGCTCACGAGATCGTGAACGACGCTCGCAGGGCCGGAGAGCTGATGCGGGAAGGTCTCGAGGAGTTGGCCGCGCAGGAGAAGAAGGCCAAGGCGTACGAGCTGCCCGACGACGCGCTCTTCCCCTGGCCAGAGAAACCGTCGCAGCGTCAGCGGGGAGGTCGCGTCAGGCGCAAGAGGTTTCTCGGGGTGCTGACGGGGGGGGCAGCCTTGGGGCTCGCGTGGCACGTTTCCAATAGGGTGGACGCCGCGGAGGAGCAAATGGACTCCCTCAAAAACTCGTTCGTGTCCGTCTCGGACACGTTGGTCGAAGTCAGCAACAAGCTGGACGCGAACATAGCCCTGGTCAACGGCAGAATCGACGATCAGGAGAGGAGGATTCGGAAGAACGACAAGATCGTCGAAGGCAACTTTGCCGCGATGAGGGACGCCATGATGAGAAACACGGAGATGGCTTTGCGCGACACCAACGTCAAGTTCTCGGTCATGGCCAGCTATCAGATGTGGTACGCTCAGATGCAGAGCATCACCCATCAGATGACGCAGGCCGCCATGCACACCAGGTTCATGGCCAGGGGAGTGGAAAACTGTCTCAGGCAGATAGCGACAAGACGTTCGGGCAGCTGCCCCAGCGGCATGACGGTCATGCGGCGACACCCGGGTCTGTCCGAGTTCCCTACCGTCGGCGCGGCCCTGTACAGAGAGAGAAAGCTCTTCATAGTGCATTCTCTCCCCGGTACCGTCGAGCAGACCGCGGTCAGAGGCATCGTGCCCATGCCCAGGATGAGCACGGACGGCGTCCCTTGCTGGCCCGATTACACCGTCTGGTTGATAGACGGCCGGTATTACGAACCGTCCGAGTGTTACGGCAAGTACTGTCACAAGCCCGAGCCTCACGTTAGGTACCTCAGGTGCGTCAAGGATCCCGGCGAGTGCAAGACCCTCTGCGCCCCTTGCCACAGAGGTATTTGCTACCGGGACCAGAAAGTGACCTGGATGGAGGGCTCTGTCGCAGTGGAGATCGATTCTCCGCCGCTCAAGCCGTTCTCGAGACCGCATATATCAGACGGACCCGTGTCCTTCTCGGATCTGCTGAAAGACAGCGTTCCGGGAGTTCCCGAAGTGGACCTATTGCAGGCCGTGAACACCAGCGTAAAGCTCGTGAGCGTGCGAGAGGACCTGGATAACATCACGAGAACCATACGACAGTTTGACAAGCGGTACGACGGCGTCAAGGCTAGCAGGGTCGCGTTCGGCGGGTGGCTGTCGGGCTTTGCCAGCGACGCGGCCCTTTGGACCTCTGTAGCTATGCTCGCGGCTTGGTGCGCCGCGCTCTCGGCGGGGATCGGGTACATGTTTTTCTGCGGAGGAGGAGGAGGTGGAGGAGGAGGAGGAGGAGGAGGCAGGGAGGTCGCGTTGACAAAGTTGAAGAGATCTAAACTGTTATAGAGGCCCAAGCCTTGTGTAAATGTAACCACCGCGCCTGACTTGAATAAATGTCTTCTGGTACATGTTTTTCTGCGGAGGGGTGGAGGTGGGAGCCGGTGTTCACAAAACTTAACACGTCTAAGCTGTTACGGAGGCACAAACCTGATGTATATGTAACTGCACCTGACTGAATAAATGTGTTGTACGTTAAGCACGTCTGGTTGTGTTTTGTATTTGTATGAAAAGGGGACATTGCAAGAACCAAGGGGGGTACAGAAGCCACAGAGAATACAGAACACGGGTTTACACATTCACACTTTATTCGGGCTATTCGAAATCCAACACACTCAATGAAACGGTCTCGATGAGATGCTCGTGTCCCAATACACTGGAGAGAACTGCCATTGGTAAGGCGGCTACCGAACCGGTGGCAACAATTCCCCTGTTTCAATGCACCGGCGCCGAGGCGTTTCCCCTCCAAGTCACAAGGTTCTGTTCGCACACAGGACGCAGACGTGTTCTTGACGTGACCCTGTACTTGAGCGGACATTTATGGCACTGTGTGATACTTTACTTGAACCGACAGCAGCTGCTGGACATTTATGACGCTGTGTGATACTTTACTTGAACCGACAGCAGCGGCTGGTCATTTATGGCACTGTGTGATACTTTACTTGAGTGGCCATTTATGGCCCTGTGTGATATTTCACTTGAACAGAGAACAGCTCTTTGACATTCAGGCCCCTGTGGGATAGTATACCTGAACGTTCCGCTGTTTGAGTTTTACGAGCCTCTCTAAGTGGTTTGCTCTCAGAGCCGCCCGTTGGGAATAGGCTTGGGTGCCCCCGCTTTACGCTCGGGATTCGAATACGTAGGTGACAGTACCAGGGGAGAGCGAGGGTCTTCTAACTGACACACACACACACACACACACACACACACACACACACACACACACACACACACACACACAGGCTGCTAGCCGGCCCCTCACAATATCTTATCATCAAAGTTCTAATAAAACTGATTGTGACAGCAAGGCACTGTACCTTCAGCCCTGCGCAATGTGAAAAAGGGTCTTGGACAAAGGGTTGTGAATCTGTACATCTGTGACTTTGTGTGTTTCTGTATTGTCTGTCTCACGTAACAAATGTGTGTGCCAAGTACCGTCCTCTGTAGTGACTGTCTCAAAAGGAGGAAAGGAAAGACACAGAACACAGTGACACTGGTTGACATACTTTTATATAATGTATCATAATGTATTACATGTTCATATATTGTATGGTATACAATGGACACGCAAACACTCCATCAAGCGAGCAATGCCTATCATTTCTTAACAAAATACCTGTCCAGAGTGTGAAGTACAACAGGCTTGGGTGCCCCCGCTTTACGCTCGGGATTCGAATACGTAGGTGACAGTACCAGGGGAGAGCGAGGTTCTTCTAACTGAGACACACACACGCTGCTAGCCAGCCCCTCTAAATATCTTATCATGCAAGAGCTCTGGGGCCCAGGTACACGCCGCTTCTTTTTTACTGTTTGGGAAGACATGATGAGAACAACTCTCACATACAAACAATATCGTGGTTATCCTCACTCTGATCAGAGTCGGTTTCACATGCATTAAGGTCCGATTCGTGATCAGAATCCTCCTCGGACGGGTCTGCAGCAGACTCGGTTGATTCTTCCAGTTGCACCTCTTCACGGGCACACTGTCCCTTTCCCTCGTGATCAGATTCCTTTCGTCGAAGGGTGGCCCGCGGCACTCGACTGGTTTTCACTTTCACAGGTGAAACACGAGGGCTCGGAAGTGGCGATGCGGTAGTAGTGTTCAGCCGGCGACCGGTCGGTTCTTGCCGCTCGAGGGGTCCCCCAGACTCTGTTGCACTAAGTTTCTTCTTTCTCGGCGTGTTGTCCAGCCTGCCCCTTCGAATCCTTTCAAACGCTACACGTTCCTCCTCAAAGTCGGAGTCGGTGTTGCAGGCCGCAGAGCGAACGCTTGCCCCTCGTTTCCTCTCCTCGCCGTCCTCAGAGTCATTGATGTCGGAGAGCTTTCTTTTGTGTGAAGGGGAATCCCGATTGGGGGTCTGTGTGTTCTGAGCACCCTCGTCGCGTTGCCCTTTAGCGCGGGTCGCGTGTTCTCTGTCAGAGGCCCGCACAGACTCGTCCTTAACCACCTTGGCACTCCTGCTAGGCTCACCGCCGGGCCGACGGTCCTCCTTTTGAGTCCTCTTTCGACGTTTAACACGCTTTAAATCGAGCTCCGTCACCTCATTCTCGTCATCAGAGTCGGACTGCATTGTGCGCTTATACCCCCGAGCGCCCTCTCTCCGACCGTTACGCACGGGCTCGGGCGAGCGCTCGTCTTCTTCAGACTCTGAACGTAACACGCGCTTATACTCGCGTCCCCGCTTGACCTGCTCCGCTTTACTACACTTGGCCTTTTCGGACCGTCTTCTGACCTGCGCACAGAATCCGTCCTCGGTGTCTTCCTCGTCGCTGCTATATTCCTCCTCGATAGGTCCGTCGTCTATGAAACCGTCAGCGTAATCGTATTCGTCAAGACTCTCGCTGTTGTCATAGTTCATCGTATCATCCAAATCTTCACCGCGTTCTTCATAGTCCTCTTCTTCATCGCGACACTCTTCCTCGTCGCTGTACGCTTCCTCTGCCTCGCTCAGCCAAGGGCGTTCCGTGTCCTGACACGTGCTGCGCACGCGGGTCTTGTTGCTCTCGGAGACGGATGACATAGTGGCTGGACACGTGTCCCACTTAGACGCCTTCATAGCCCGTTTGCCAACGCCTTCGGTAGCAGAGTGCTTCTTCTTGTAGGGCGTCGGCGGCCGGTCCTGGAAAGACGTGAGTATTTTGCGTCTCCAGTTGTCGGTGGACGTCGCCTCTAAGCAATCCACCAGAGCCTTACTGAGTCTGTCCTGCAGCCCGTGACTCTGGAGTACATTGACTACGGTTCGGTTGTCAGTGACCCACTCTCGAAGGATGGCGCCGTGTCTTTTGTCCAGAAGGGCGTTATCCAACCCCAGGAGAGCGCAAACGGCCTCTCTCCTGAGCTCGTCTTCGTTCAACCAGGGTTCACACAGCAGCAGCGTGGACATGTTCTTGATCCATTTCGAAAGCGGAATACACTCCGGTGTCGCGATGGAATACAGACTGGCGTCCTTTGCAATGACAGCGTCCGCGGACCGGTCTTCGCTGCGCTCGTTGACCTCTGCGTCCTCAACCTCAGCCTCTCGGGCTTCGTTAGACTGCGGGGAGTATGATCCGCTCTGTGGCTCGAATCGCTCGCCTTCTCCGGCCTTCAGCTCTTTCTTTAGTTTGTTGTGATGCGTGCGGAGTTTTAGAAAGAGCACCTTAGCCTTGACAGACATCTGTGCCATCTCCTTACCCTTGATCTTACCGGTGGCACGTTTGACCAGGGCGTGCCACATCTTGTGCGCTTTGGCCACCTCGTCCTGAGCCCGATATTGCGACATCTCTTCGTGCACAGAGCTCACTCGCTCGTTGTCGTTACCGTACATATTTCGAGCGTACGTGCGCACGACAGCGGTCAACTCGGCCCAGTCCGTTCTCATCTGTTCCTCCACCATACCGACTCGCTTCTTCCTTATGGTCGCGTGTATTACGTTGTCAGGCGCCTTCCACACCTTCAGGTATTCTGCCACCCTCTCAATCGGGCAGTACAGAAGCTCAGCCACAGCGAACGCGTTGGGGATCCTGCCGGCCATGAATTTAATGGCCAGTTCCACCACCTCGACCATGATAGGGTCCGTGATCATGCTCTCCACGTGCTTGGGTACGTAATTGCACCAGCTGCTTGGATTCACACGCTTGGTGAATGCCGTCAAGGCGGGATTGTGAATCTCCTGATACATGTCCGGTCCGGTAATGAAGGTCTCCCTCGCCAATTCCTTTAGCGTGTCATTCCAGCAACTCACAAGCTCCCCGTTGCCCTTCACGCAGCACTGCTTAACGGCCCTGCAGAACCTTAGAGTGGTAGATACGTAAAGCGCAGGAACCTGCGCCTGGCCCTCTCGCAAAGAGACAACCGGCACCATGTTCACTCGTTTCCCTCTCCTCCTAAAGTAGACGGTGGGAGCGCCGCCGTTGTCATAGCGGAAGCGCTTCAGATCACAAACAACTTGGTGTTCCGTGAAACAATCTGCGCTAGCCTCGCGGGTCTTCTTCGACGTGTCCGCCGAAGAGGCCGTGCCTAGCGCACAGCACATGGGCTGTATGTCTTCCGCGTGAGAGGCCGGCACCTCGTTGTTGCCCTGGACAGACGCGTCGGCGCGCAGCAGCTGGCAAGGTTGGATTTGCTGAAAGGAAGGCGTGAGCGCCGTCGAGTGCGTGGGCACCTCCAGTGCCATGTCCCAAAACTCAAACTTGTCACATGTTACCCTTTTCAGTACCTTTAGACTATCGAGTCCGGGAACAAACAGTACCTCTTGCACGAAGTACGACTTCCCGTTAGTCTTTACGGGCGTGGGGATAACAACGGTATAGGTTCCCAGCATGGACCTGCTGCTGTCGCAGAGGACTAAATTGTAGTTGTCAGAGTACTGCGTGACCACCGGAATCACCCTCTTGCCGGTGGTACTTATAAGCTCTTTATTCGGCACATACAGGCCTGTGTAGTTACCGTGTGCTAGCAGCACGTGTTTGAGGCCAGCCTTGTCCACGCTTGCCATAGATTCTAACTCGTTACCACCTTCAATGTCCACCAGGTCCATCAACGCAAGCAGTAGTGGACGAGAAGGTTTTTGTTGTATGACGTCCGCGTCCCGAATGACCATGTCCCTGATAGTCCTATACACGGTTTTCGGTTTGCAAGTTTTCTCTCTTTCGGACAATTCCTCTTGCTTGGAAGTCATCAGATCGACAACTGTATTCAACAGTCCTTCTGTACTTCCACAGCTGAAAACGGCTTTGTAAGGCGAGGTCCGATACCACGGAGGGTGTTCTGTCACAATGAACGTAGGTTTTCTGTCCTCCATGATGACGCCTTCAGTAAGGCAACTCAGTTTCCAGTGGCACTAGACACTAGTCTTACAAGCCCAGTGTAGCCTACGGTCTACGACTGGAGACAGCCGCGTGCCTCTCAGAGCCTGGCAGATGGTGAACTTAAGGCTTTCCCATCCAGCTGCGGTTGGAGCCATCAGAGCTTGTAATCATCCAACCCGAGGCTCCCTCTCAGCTCATTCCACTCGTGTCCAGCTGCTCTCAGTTAAGTGAACTATCCCACAGGGGCACGAATGTCCAACAGCCGTGTAAATGTCTAACAGCTGCTCTTGGTTCAAAGTAAACTCTCCCACAGGACCATAAATACTCCCTCTCAGCTCATTCCACTCGGCCATAAATGTCCAGCTGCTCTCAGTTTAAGTGAACTATCCCACAGGGGCACGAATGTCCAACAGCCGTGTAAATGTCTAACAGCTGCTCTTGGTTCAAAGTAAACTCTCCCACAGGACCATAAATACTCCCTCTCAGCTCATTCCACTCGGCCATAAATGTCCAGCTGCTCTCAGTTTAAGAGAACTGTCCCACAGGGACACGAATGTCCAACAGCTGTGTGAATGTCTAACATCTGCTCTGGGTTCAAAGTAAACTCTCCCACAGGACCATAAATACTCCTTCTCAGCTCATTCCACTCGGCCATAAATGTCCAGCTGCTCTCAGTTTAAGAGAACTATCCCACAGGGGCACGAATGTCCAACAGCTGTGTGAATGTCTAACATCTGCTCTGGGTTCAAAGTAAACTCTCCCACAGGACCATAAATACTCCCTCTCAGCTCATTCCACTCGGCCATAAATGTCCAGCTGCTCTCAGTTTAAGTGAACTATCCCACAGGGGCACGAATGTCCAACAGCCGTGTAAATGTCTAACAGCTGCTCTCTTGAGCAAACCGCTCAAGAGAGGCTTGTAAGGCTTGTAGGCTTGTAAGAGAGGCACACACATTTATTACGTGAGACAGACAATACAGAAACACACAAAGTCACAGATGTACAGATTCACAACCCTTTGTCCAAGACCCTTTTTCACATTGCGCAGGCCTGAATGCCCCATTGTATACCATACAATATATGAATATGTAATACATTATGATACATTATATAAAAGTATGTCAACCGGTAAGTGTCACGATGTTCTGTGTCTTTACTTTCCTCCTTTTGAGTCACTACAGACGACGGTACTTGGTACACACATTTATTACGTGAGACAGACAATATAATGTCAAATAATGATAAATAATTGTACAAATTAAAAAATTATTATTACTTTAATTGTTTGGTATTTTATCAATTCTTTTGTTTTACTTTTTACTCTTATACTTTTTTTAATCTATTAATATAACTATACACACACACACACACACACACACACACACACACACACATTCTACTGTTTCATTTATTTATTTTAATTTAATTCTTTTGTAGATATTTTTATTTTAACACACACACACACACACACACACACACACACACACACACACACACATACACACACACACACACACACACACACACACACACACACGCTTATCGTTTTATTTATTTATTTTATTTTGTTTTAACCTTTTAATATATATACTTTTTTTAACACACACACACACACACACACATGCACACTTACTGTTTTGTTTATTCTATTTTTAGTATTTATAACACACACACTGTTTTACTTATTTATTTTATTTTTTAATATATATATATATTTCTTTTTTTAACACAAACACAGATACTTTGATTAGTTTATGCTCGAATCCTTTAATAAAATGTATAGTGGTGATTGATATGTTATATGTATTGGGATGATTGTTATGTTATATGTATGATGCTTTGGCAATATTGTTCTACAGTCATGCCAATAACGCAAATTGAATTGAATCAATACAGAAACACACACAGTCACAGATGTACAGATTCACAACCCTTTGTCCAAGACCCTTTTTCACATTGCGCAGGGCTTTATGAAACAACGCTGAAGGTACAGGGCCTTGCTGTCACAATCGTTTCTATTAGAAGCGTTTGTGATGACACGATATTTAGAGGTGCTGGCTAGCAGCGTGTGTGGGTCTCAGTCAGAAGATCGTTGCTCAAAACCACCGCTTTGTGTGACTTTGATACAGCCTCGTAAAACTGAGTCTGTGTCAAAGCGGACCGCGTTAGTAGTCAGTCACACTCAGCGTTGCCACGTCCCGGAAGAGTTGACTGAGAGACTTTATGAAACCCCGTTGGTTCAGTATAACCAGGAGGATTGTCATCTTGTAAAAGGTGAAGGTGAAATCGGCCACGGCTCCCCGTTTCCTGAGTTTTGTGAACATTATGACAGGGGCCCACTTGGACCCGGTAACCGCGTCGTGCGTAAAGTACACGCTGTCCTCGGTTTGTAGCGCACGGTCCGGTCGATCAATCCCCGGCTCTGTGGCAGGGATCAAGATCGAGCGGTCCAGTTGATCTACTCTCGTGATCCCAGAGAGCGCAGAGGTATTGAGAATGACCTTGACGAAACCTTGTGTGCAATCCAACGTTGTTACTTGAAGCCTCGATGATCCGAATACCCTGACTTTCATTCTCATGACTATATTCTTAACCAGCGTGTGTAGTAATGTACGATCCAGACCACCCGCTGGCAGGTTGCATCTGAACGGTTTTGGGTCTCCGTACACAAGCATTTTGGCGCTGCATTTAGTAGCTTCTTCTTCTTCTTCTTCTTCATTGTATTTTTCTTCCTCCTCACCTTTGCATGTCAGCCAGTTGGGTATGTCAGAGGAATACTCCGTGAACGTGACAACACTGTCGGGTAGGGTCAACAAGTGTGGCGTCTTCCTTTCCACACGGTGGCTTAATTTCTGTCTCAGCCAATTGATTGATTGGGTTAGCACATCAGAAGCAGCCGTCGTAGTGTTCAGGCGGCTAAGCCACATGTGCAGATCCGAATCGGGTAGGTGCTTTGTCACCACGGCGGCGCAGAAACGGACCAAGTTCCTACACTGTTCTCCGAACATAGAGGACCGTGACTTGTCAAAGTTCTTGCAGAGGTAAGGGACGATGTCGATCATCGCGGCCCCTTTGCCGATCACGAGATTCCCCGACTCGGTCATGTGTGTGGGCAACAGCTTCTTGTCTAATGCGAGCTTCAGCGTGAGAAACACTTGCAGCAGGACCCCGACGACGGAGCAGTTAGGCGAAGGCTTCCATGTGACGAGCTGCTCCCACCCGTCGAAGGCCTGCGCGTATTGGAAGATGAACATTCCGGTACGCCTAGAGCATTTGCACAGTCCGTCTCGGGGACCGGCGAACGTGGCGGGGTCCGTCCGGGTTACGCTTTGCGAGAGGAGAATTACGTTGTCTTTGAAACGCCTTATCTCCCGCTCGTCGTGAGTCTTGAGAATAATCATCATTACGTCCATCTCTCCCTTTGCCCTCTTGACCTTTGCGATCACTGTACTCCTCCCGGACCTCTCCCGGACCTGTACCGGGGCCGCGTAGACCCTCGACTCGCCGGACGACGGCGGCGAGTCTCGAACGAGTCTCCCCTCGCCGCGGGACTCTCCTTCTGCCAGGGTGTCCTGCGCACGGGCTCCTTGAGCGTTGGTCGCATCCGTGACCGGTGGCCCCTCATGACCCGCGTCGCCGCAGCTCGACATGTCCACATGGTTCCCCTTGTACGACGCGTGTGTCCCGGCGACCGGTTGTCCTCCGCTGACCCTCCTCGAAGTCCCCTCGCCTGGATCCTCTAGCCTCGAGCGTCTTGCCTCCACGGGGGTCTGGGTGTCACAACTCTTGCGTTTCTCTTGTGTCCTATTATACTTGCTATCGTATAACGCCTTGAGCTTTTCTACCTTCTTCCGGTACCACTCGTAGGGCTGGATAAAGCCGGGAGCCAACCTCATGAGGTCTATGCCGTAGTACCTTTTAGACCTGGTATCGATCGCCGTGACGAGGGATCCCGCCGCAGACGCGTTTGTCACCAGTCCCTCAGGCACGCAGTCGTCAGCGACTATGATGTCGCTCGGCCTATACTCGCCCGCCCGTACGGACAGGGGCATCCGAGAGGCGGGCGACCGCGCGGGGCCGACGTCCTCACTCAAACACTTGTATCGATTCAGGTTCAGCAGTTCCGACGGAGACCACCTCTCTTGAGGGAACAGCGTGATGCATAGCTTTCCCATGGAGACAAACTGCTTGTCCTGTATGCTGTTACCCATGGCGTTGAGCTTGGCGTCTATCTCCTCCGCCGTGGGCCTTCTGTCTTTGTGTGTGGCGTAAAGCGCGAGAGCTTTGATCCTTGTCATGTGCCCGAGCGCGAATGCCGTGTCCTCGGTCGGACTGTACACGCCGACCAGGTCAGACAGATTCTCGGCGTACGTCCGCTTACAATATCCCGACTTGGATATTCGGTCCTTGTAGTCCACCAAGGGCGATCCGTTGTACAGCTCCCACATCACGCAGTACCAGCTGAATATGTCGCTGCCGGGCGGCGGCGTTCAGACACCAGAGCACCTCGGAGCCATGTTTGTCGCGGTTGCCCAGCGGCTGATCCGAGTGGAGAAGTTGCATGCCGTGCCAAAGTCGCTTATCTTGAAAGCGAACGGCAAGGGCTTTCTCTCGGGCTGGGAACAGACCAACACGTTCCTGTACGTGAAGTCCCGATGCTGGATGGCTCTCGATCTCAAGTGATCCAGCCCTCTGAGGGTGTCTAGTTCCACGGCAGGTAGGACGGAGGTGTTCTTGACGTACAAACCGACGAACTCCTGTAGCGAGCACAGGGCCCTCTCCATCACGAGCACGGCTCTACCTCCCAACTGGTAGCCGGGAATGTCACACCAAAAGCCTCCGACCGTACGCAGGACGTTGGGGTGTTTTATCGAGACGCCGATCATGATCTCTTCCACCTGAGAGGCGATGTGCGCGTAGCGATCGAATTCCTCGGCTATGAAAGGAACACTCCAGTCCACCATTTCTGGAAACAGATTGGTTTTCACCACGAGCTCACTGGAGATCGGAACGGTCACCCCGAAGCCTCCGCGTCCCATCACCGTGTTCGGCGCGGTTATCAGTTGTTCTATGTCAAAGTCACATGTAGTGCAGTCCCGGGTTCCCGCTACGTTCTCGACATCCGCGTACAAGCTCCACGGGTCGGCCTCTGCGGTACACAGTAGAGGCTCGTATTTTCGTCCGAATGTGTCTGTCGTCACGGTATCTGTTCTGGGTTTGACCGTGTTATATTGCAGGGGCAAGAAGCCGTCTATCACCGGATAAGGTTGCTGAGGTTTGGGGTTAACTTGCTGCTGCTGCTGCTGCTGCTGCTGCTGCTGCTGCTGCTGCTGCCGCCGCGGTTCGGCGCTCCGTCGCTGAGGAAAACAACCCGCGGTGAACTTGGGGAATAGAATGCTCTGGGGAATCAAGCGTATTGCACGTGCACGCTCGATCATCGTGTTCGTAGACGCAGAGGGTGGGGCTTTCTTATTCCATCGAATCACGCGGAACAGCACGATGGAGCCACAGGTCCGCTCCGGGTTGCATTGGCCAGGTTTTATGTACACCAGTAGGCGATCTTTGTCCTCCGTGTTAGGTACCTCACTGATACTCGTCAGTCCGACGTCCGTAAGCCCACTGGATTCGAGACACCTTTGCAATACCGTCACGGTGTCCTCCCCGTGCGCGGCGTGACATCGAATCCCGAGCCAAGCGAGCACGCCTTGTACGTCATCGTAGCGCAAAGTCTTAACGTGATAGAGATTGTGGCTGTCTATCAGTTTGAGCAACCGTTCTGCGCCGCTCTCGGGACTCCTCGCCTGCGCCATCTAGTTCGAACCGCGAGGCGTCTTACAACACACGGGCCATCCTCGCCCGAGGTAGTTAAATAGGAGATGTACGGTTCGGCCCGTAGGGAGGTAGTGTTCTCCGAGCACGCGTCCGTCTCTCTCTTTGAGTGCCTGATTGTAGCGGTGCCCCTGCTACGGGTTACTGCAGGACACAGCGTTCGATGACGGAGGTACACTCCAGCTCACGTTGCAGCTCTTACGCGATATGTGGCAGAGGGCCGACACGCTGTACGTACCCAGGGCGGATCTAGAGTCTCTCCACCAGCTGGAGTGCAAAAGCACGACGGGTCACGAAGCGCCTATAGCTGACCAGATATCCACGGAGGCTCGCAAACTCTCCAGATACTACGTATATCTGTTGTTCCGTTACTGCATGAGCACCGCCTGCCCCGCGACATACGTCCGAGAAGGTTTCACGTGTGCCGGCTTGATGGGCAGGTCTCACTGGGAACCCGCGAAACACGCGACGCCCTCTTTAGTGGACATACCCGCAAGCTGGCTCGAGACCAGAGTGTGTAGCAACTACCCTTCAGCTCCACCTGCCCCAGAAGGCAACTTTGCGAGCGGCTTCCCGGGTTATCTTCCTCAGCGGCTACCGACTATAGAACGTGAGCATCCACCTCAGCAGCATGACCCGCAGCAGCAGCAGCAGCAGCAGCAGCGAGCTAGCGACCGGACCGAGCAACGGGCACCGGTGCAAAGTACCAAACACGGCAAACTATATCCAAGCCTGGCAGAGCACCATTTTAGCGCGGGGGGTCTGTCGCGTAACAAACCCTTCAAGGGAACCGATGTCAACGCGACAAAGCCCGTCTTTCCCGCAGAGTGTTACGAGTCCAACATAGAGAGCGAGGATGAGTATTGAGGGGCAATGTGTCTGTGTGTGTGTGTGTGTGTGTGTGTGTGTTTCCACACGTAACACTGTATACACAGTGTATGACAACAATAGCGAACTGTGAACTGCCTCTGAACACACGGATACCTGGGCCACGGTTGGGGTTCTCGGCTATGGACACAGCGGCGTTAACGATGTCCGCGGGTCCTGCGGGGATAAAGGACCAGTTAAAGCGTGCTTGGGGGTGATAACGTAATGGTGGAGGGACAGCACTCGGAAGACAAGTCGCTCGCCATCCGGTGCAGTAAAGACATGGAGTGTAGCGTGTGCATGGATGTGGTGTTTGACAAGGCCAATCCGAGGGAGCGGCGATTCGGAATTCTGCCCAACTGTAGACACTGCTGCTGTCTGGAGTGCATCCGTACGTGGAGGAAGGTCATATGTCCGGATGGAAAAAGGGTCAAATCCTGCCCAGTGTGTCGAGGCACATCGCACTTTTTCATACCCAGCGATTACTGGGTCGAGGACAAAGCCGAGAAGCAGAAACTGATCCGGAAATACATGGATTACATGGCCGACAAACCGTGTCGATACTTCAATGAGGGTCGCGGAACTTGCCATTTCGGTTCCAAGTGCTTCTACAAACACCAGGTCAGGCAGCCACTGGCCCGGAAGCCAACGTGGGGACAGTACGCGGAGGTGCAGCCCCTGTTCGTATATCATCCTCCGTCCCGGAGCCCGGTGTGGGGATGGTGGGGAGGAGCCCTCTTTTGAGCGGAACGAAACGACGTTCGGGTTCGGTTGTCCCATGGGGAGTAGGCTATAGCTCTGATCCACGCTCTACGGATACTACACGCGCCGGCAGAACGCGGAAAGACAGTCTAATGTTGTCCACCTTTGTATACACGTTCGTTTAAAACCCACCGCCACACACGGTTGTATTCTGTGTAGGGTGTGGGGTATGTGTCTGTATGTATGTATGTATGTATGTATGTTATGTGGGAACACATGGAAAATAAACTTGGGAAGTCAGTTCATTGTGTACACACGTTTTTATTTGCACAAGACAATGAAACAGCCCACCACACTAGCCAGTCTGAAAATGTGCTAGAACCAGAACATTGAAACGGTTACACAGGAGAGGTCTGTCTGAAAGCGTTAGCTCTGGACCCGCTTCAAGGAGAAAACCTCGCTCGCGCAAGGCTCAATAACTGCGCTTATGCACGTCGGTACCCTCAGAGTCCAAATTGTGTACTCGGCGCAAAGACCTCGGTCGTCGTAAACGCCTCTTTCTGCTCCTGTTGTCGACAGGGAGGCCCAGTCGATCCTTCGCGGAGACACTGTTCCGGCGGGTGGCCACGGGAAGGTTGTCTCTGGCGGGGGACACAGAGTGGAACAGTCTTCTCCTTACGCCCAGTCGATCCTTCACGGAGACACGGTTCCTGCGGGTGGCCGCGGGAAGGTTGTCTCTGGCGGGGGACACAGAGTGGAACAGTCTTCTCCTTACGCCCAGTCGATCCTGCACGGAGACACGGTTCCTGCGGGTGGCCGCGGGACGGTTGTCTCTGGCGGGGGACACAGAGTCGAACAGTCTTCTCCTTACGCCCAGTCGATCCTTCACGGAGACACGGTTCCTGCGGGTGGCAGCGGGAGGGTTGTCTCTGGCGGGGGACACAGACTTTAACTGTCCTCTTCTTCTCTCCTTCACGGAGAGCCCTTTTAGTTTAAGGGTTAGCGCGCGTAGCGCCGAGGCTCTCGTTTTTCGCGGAGCGGGCAGAATAGATTCAGTTCGATCCTCCGAGGGTTTGTGCATCAACACCTTTCGTAGAGTACTACGCAGGTTGTGATGTTGCCCAGCGAAACGTTCTCCGTATTCGGCCATCACGTGTTTATGCGACATGCCTAGAAACACTTCGAAGCTGAGATTCCCCAGTGTGTCACTCAGATGACTTTGGTTCCATTTAGTCAGGTATTCCTGCACAGCCATGATGTCTCAATGTGTCACTTGAACATAAACCTAGGTCTAGGTGTTTAAATGTCTGAATTCTCTAGACTTTATTCGCTTTGGCTCTAACGCTGGTTGGATGCATCGGTCACACTGTCACTCTACGGTGGGATGTTCTGAAGCACATAGTTTGTGCATAGGGTTGGGCAAGTCACATGCGGAAGATTACTCCTGACTATTCCAACCTTAGCTTCGTGCTGCCAACCAGATAGTCCGGCTGGGTCCGAAAGGACCAACGCTGTGATAAAGCAACTGGACAACTGTGCAGGTTCACGCGTGGGGAGCTTTGTCTCATAAAGCCGACTGGATACCCCTGAGTGTATGTATTTCTGTGTATTACCAACCAAATATCCATTGTGTAAAACCTTTTTCAAACCTTTTGTCCACAAGTGAGTAACAGACACAACCACATGATGTATGCACAAGACACGCTTTATTTTGCACAACTGAAAACATAGAGCCTGCAGTACACGAGTACATGCGTACAACACACAACTGTGTTAGTAGAAAACTGAGGTAGATGCATCATGCATGTAAAAATATGCAATAAACTCACAAACATAACGCTTACTGATCAGGAAGGAACGTGTGTACAATTCATATGTCCGACACACGTATGTATGTAAGAGGTACACAGTGTATGTCCCTCACGTGTAAATGGACCGTGTCAGGCACGGGTAGCGCTAGTTGTAACTGAAATACTGTGTGCCAGTGTATATATGCGGGAGACCAACATCAGACCCGGTAAAGCGGTTGAACGCATCGACAATGTTAATGTGAGCACCCGCTTCAGTGCCGTCGGGGGGACGTGTCAACAGCGCGTTGGCGGTCTCAGTGTCCAATGTGTAATGCCTGTAATCGTTAGCAGACCTCCTTTGTATGAGGACAGGGTGTACGCTTTCCATCCCACACCCCAAGGCCAATGTAGCTATCAGGTGGACCAGAGTACCTTCAGAGGGTTTGCAATCCAATACCACTTTGAGCTGCCTGGCTGCCGGTGACACGTACTGGGCAGTGAACCACCTAGAGAGATAGAACACCATCCTTCTAAAGTCTGTGTTCTCAGTGAGCCTCTTCAATGCGTTATCAACCAGCGGGAACACTCTCTGCACCCCGGTGGTGATCGTAGTGCACCACATAGCCAAGATGATCTGTGTCTTCAACACAAAACAGCACCAGTGAAATCTGTGACTTCCGAGTGCCACATTGAACAACTTTGGCAAATAGTAATCGGGACCTATCATCTTTTCCGTTTTGGGTGGAGTCCGGGTTCCCACCAACACGTGATCCCAGAAACCCGGTACGTGAGGTATGCACACGTATCTGTGGGCCATTTGTGTCGGCATCGTTTCGTTTGTCCAGTACTTGAACGAGATCTTGTCATCCATGGCGATGAGATGGTTGAAAGCTGTGTGGCGAAGACAAACACAGTTAGTCGAAGTACATTCGCTGACAACGTGCCAAGTAGATAGTAAACAGCGTACACCTACCACTTTGCAGCTCGTGGTCATCGGGAGCATGCTCGCGACCCATGATGCTCTGCACATAATCGTTGTGTTTTCCCTCAGCCTGGAAAAGGTCATTTGTCTCGAGATGGATATCCCAGTCTCCCAGTTTCTCGAGCTCTGGAAAACCGGCTAGAGCGTTGGCTGTTGCGTTGACTAGCCCGCGTGTGGATATTACGTTGTGCACTCGGCATCCTCCTTGCTTACGATAACATATTGTGCACATCACACAGCCACAAGCACATTGGATGGGTCTGTTGAGCTGAATCAGGTATTCGTGACAGACCACGTCCCTATTGAAGGTATTGGTGCAGGTGGAGCATGACATCAATTTTTTCACCATAGCCAGCAGCGTATGGGACATACGCACGGGAGACCCTTGACTTTCCACCTGCTCCGTGTGAGTGGACGTGAGGTCTTCATAGCTGACAGCTTGTTCAGACAGCGGGGGCGTGGGATGTCCTTGCAGCTGTACCGAGGTAGACTGGAAATGATTAGCGCACTTCTGCACCTGGTAATGTTGGAGTTAGCACACACTTCCTGTTGGAGTGACATAGGCCTGCTGTTGGAGTGACATGGAAGCTTGCTGCGGCGTGGACACTTGCTGTTGGGATAGCAAAGGCACATGGTGTGGCGCTGACACTTGCTGTGGGGATGGCAAAGGCGCCATCTGTTGGGGAGGAAGAGACACTTGGAATTGCTGGGACTGGTGGGACTCCCCATAGTACGCTGTCTGCGAAACATGTTCAGCGAGATTAGCCAACAGAAGCATTCTGTCTTCTGGGCTACAGGTGTCTTGCAGACAGGGTGCTAAGGTCATCTCCACGGGCTGCTGGTCTTGTAGGGACGGCAGGTGCTCAGGTGCGAGTTGCTGCGGGTAGTCATGGTGTGCTTGGGACGCCGTCGGAGGCTGTTCACACTGCGTTGTAGGCGTCATATCGTAGCCCTCTAGTAATTCAAACAGTGTCATGTGAGTCGCTTCCTTCGCGAATCTCTCTGTAGGCCGGTGTACCACGTTAGGTATTGGGCACGGAGTGTTTATAATGCTGGAAGCAGGCGTAGCTGTGCAGTTTAACTCTGCGCAGGACCCAAACCAAGCTTGCTCGACGTAATTTGTACTGACATTGTCTTCTTGGAAACTGTTCGCGTACGCTATATCCTTGTGCATACCGTCCAGCTCCCTACATCGGTGACACAGAGAAAGCAAGATGTCAAGCACTAAGATAAGTACAAAGTAGGCGATC
The DNA here is from genome assembly GCA_024633595.2 of Lepomis macrochirus. NCBI lineage: Eukaryota > Metazoa > Chordata > Actinopteri > Centrarchiformes > Centrarchidae > Lepomis > Lepomis macrochirus. The sequence goes on from JALXJV020000013.1 coordinate 4,296,932, forward strand.
AACGTAGTACACTTAAAATAAAAAAAAATGATAGATAACATGAGATATACGTACGTTTCGCATGTGCGGTGTGTACCCGGTGCTGACACCTCTGAGGTATCACACCCAGGACCGCGTGGGAAGCCCTTGGTCGCGTCGGGGAGTTCATCTACAGATGACGACACAGACAGGGTTCTGTCCGCAGGCTGTGTCTCCTCCTCAGCAAGGGGACCGGCGGTGGCTTCCTCACCTGCAGCTTCTGCCGTCTCCTCAACAGGAGCAGACGCAATTTCATCGGCCGCAGGGTGAAGTTTGGCGGTTTTGTAAGCCGCAGGTTGGGCCTCCTCCGCGGCAAGAGGACCGGAGGTAGTTTCCACGGCCGCAGCTTCTTCTCCCGTCTCCCGAACAGCCCGAGGAGCGGACGCAATTTCGTCAGCAGCCGGGTGCTGTGCGGCGGTTTTGTTAGCCGCAGGCTGGGCCTCCTCTGCTGCAAGAGGACCGGAGGTAGTTTCCACGGCCGCAGCTTCTTCACCCGTCTCCCGAACAGCCCGAGGAGCGGACGCGGTTTCGTCAGCCTCAGGGAGTGTATCAGTGGTTTTGTTAGCCGCAGGCTGGGCCTCCTCTGCGGCAAGAGGACCGGAGGTAGTTTCCACGGCCGCAGCTTCTTCTCCCGTCTCCCGAACAGCCCGAGGAGCGGACGCGGTTTCGTCAGCCTCAGGGAGTGTATCAGTGGTTTTGTTCGCCGCAGGGTCTGTGACAGCAGTGTCGTTAGCCACCGTGTCGTTCGTCTCCTCAACAGCAGGAGGACCAGAAACGCTTTTGTCAACGGCAGATTGTGCTTCGCCGCCATCAGAATCACTGGAGGAAGAACCACGTGATACGCTAGATAACCTGATTTTGGGCTGCTGCTGCTGCTGCTGCTGCTGCTGCTGCTGCTGCTGCTGCTGCTGCTGCTGCTGGAGCGCGTGGAGCAGTTGGAACAGTCACTTTCTTCGCCGCTGTCTTTGCTGCCACTTCCTTTGGGCACGTTGGCCTCTTTACAACGTTGCACAGTCTTCCAGGATCGCTTCCTGGTCCCTCGATGTGCTGAGTGTGAACGTTCACACTGTCGATGCACAGTAGCCTGCTTCTGGCTGTAGTCGCCTGCACTGCATTTCTTGTGTTCAGAGTCATTCTTGTTGTCCACGCTCTCTGTGGCGTCTCTCTGATTATGAGTGGAGGACTTGCGCGGTCTACGCTGCTCCAGGGTTGTGTGGAGCAGTCTCGACTCTCCTGGGTTCTGCGCTCATCATGCGGTCTGGGCGACCCTTTGTCGACTGCTGGTTACTGTAAAGGATCGGTCTACGCTGGTGGTAGCGGCACTGTCGCTAATTTTGCGTCGCTTGTTGACGGGTTCTGTGCTGGAGGCTTGCAGCGTCCCCTCTCTTGGTCTACGCCGTTGCATCTTCATCGAGGAAAAGGTCGACGTGTGACAGTTTGACCTTATTCTGTGTCCACCGAGATTGCGGGGCGACGGCCTCGCTGTACGACTAGCTTGCTGCGGCCCGCGTCCGTGGGGACCATTTCGACATTGTCCAGCAAAGGCTTGTGGCTTGTGGTAAGACGTATCCCGTGTTTCGTACCACATTCTCAACTGTAGGTTGCGCATGGGCGAGGGTACAGATCTCCTTGGGTCTGTATACATTTCCTCTAGGTCTGTATCCTCACGTTGGAAATACACGGCTCCCTTGTCATTTCGCCGGTAAGACAAATTGTCTCCCCTTTTTT